>CM077290.1:2410000-2647500 GCA_039654925.1 Anguilla pacifica
AGAATGCAACCGAGAGGCTCAGAGTCTGTATGTATCCTGAAGTGTAAAGGCAGTTTCTTTGGGGCTTTTGGCTGTTGAAAGTGATTCTGCTTCTTTAAGTGATCTCAACAGATGGGAAATCTTCTTTATTTTCTAAAATGGCACCAAGGGGAGCAAACTCATCTCTTGTCTGCCCAGAACGATGCCTGCAAAGCTGCGGGACGGAGCAACGGCACACCTGGGCAGTTCTCGCACTTAATTTTAGCTCAATGCACCCGTCAGAACGTGTGCGGGCTGTCTGTTACCCGAGCGCTGAATGCGAATGTGCCTGCGTTCAGAAGCCTAGTTTTACTTCACTTTAGTCTCTGTCAGGCGATTGTGTGAAAAAGAAGGCCCGTGGACAGGGATTTAATTTGTCTGGAATGACCCAGAAGAGCATTCCAGTACCAATGAATATAACTATACTTGTTTTTGACATGCAGTCTCACAAGCAACAATGGCGACCTGGTCAATTTTCAAAATTCTCAGGTCAATTTATTCAGAGTGCATCATAACAACCAGCCATTTTGAACTAGTGCAGATTTAAATGTGCCATTTTGTAACATTTAGCTTTGTTGTGTATTGTCATGACTCATGTTCCTTATTTCTATGCTGGGTTTAAACTTTCCCCCACCTCCCAAATTTAACCCTTGCCCATGAATAACCTGCACAAGCACAAAAATGAAATATATGAATGCTATTTATTTTGGGGAGTGTGGTGCCAGGAAGGGAATTAAGGTGCTGCCCACCAGGGGGCAGCACTGACCCTACAGACAGGTATGGCTGCAGCTGCGGTTCATTGCAATCACATAAGCTGTGGCCCATTCCCTAATTATGGGCTCTATAAGAGGCCTGGCTCTCAGGCCTACAGGAGATGCGTTTGGAAGCTGGGGAATGAAGGGTGTGGTGTGTGCGTGCCAGTTTTATTTTTGTGGTTTTAGTTTCCTTTTTTCCTTTGAAGTTTTGTTTGCCATATTGGGCCATTATTTTGTTCTTGAACATTTCTATTGTTTTGGTGTTTTGGAATAGATTTTAAGAGCAGAAACCACTTCACTGAAAATATCAGCCTTACCCTGTGAAGGTTTCACCCTTTGCCTGTGCCAAGTCCACCCTCCTGCCATCACGCACATGGTGGTACTCTCCCAGGCGCTCTCCCACACACTGGCACAGAGGGCATGGTGCCAGGACGTCTCTATGGTAATGAAGATAGGCTCAGCCCAGGGCACTGCCAAGCCTTAATGGACCCGGCAGCTTCCTCACCTCACAGTAAAGAGGCCTGGAGAAGGATGTGCTCTCCTCTCCCTGCCTTGCCAATACAGGCCCCGCTGACAGCCTGACAGATGGTGGTGTAGAGTCCTGTCAGCTCGCTAAGCTAAATGCTAAACGACATGACGAGTACCATTTCTACTGGCCGCACCTTCTTAATGCAGCGCACTATATAATCCGCGTTTATGGCTCAGAGTATTTCCTTTTCGCTGCTCAAAAGTGGAAACCGTTCACAGAAGAAGACACACAATGCGCAATGCTTGGATTTGTCCTTGATGCAGTTTTATATTTATTTTAAAAAAATACATGATAGGAAAATACAAAAGATACGGTCTTTTCTTTTGGTTTCAGCGTGGACTGAATTCCCAGTGATGAGCAAACGCTGACAGAATGTACACCCGCTGTCAGAATGAGTAACTCTTTAATCATTGGTAAGGGCAAAGTGCCATTTTGGTTAGATTGCCCTTTTCCCCCAATCTGTTTTTCAATGTTTTTTTTCCGAGGTGAAGCTTGCCTGTGCTTTTAACCAGAGCTTCCACACCATCGTAAAGGTGATTGATGTCCCCTCTGGCCATTAACAATGTGAGCTATGCTCACTGCCTGTCAAGCCTGCTTCTGTTCATTAACATTATCATTTTATTTAAATCTGTACACTGTACACTCAGTGAATTAAAACCTCTCTACTTCCCACTTTAACCCCCCAGTGATGCCTATTTGATTGGGTTTGGGTCTGTCAGTTTTTATTTGATGCAATAAAATAAAGCAATGCATGCTTATTATATCTGTAGTCACAGTAATCTCCATGAATACTATTACTATGGCCAAGGCTAATGAGAGAGGGAATCACAGAGGAACAAACCCAAAGGCCTTGAAAGTACTGATATGAATTGCTTAAAAAAATGAATGACCCATTCAATTGAAAGACATGATGCTGCCAGACTGGACACTTTCTAAATTGAGTACCATCGCGGTGTTTGTCATTAAAAGGAGAAACGTCACAGAGGCAAGGCTCAGCTATAGTCATTCTGACTTTAGCCTTGCATGCTAACTGCATCGTGTGGAAGAAAACAGCCCACATAATGCTACTAGGATGGTATTCTACAGGACGGTAGGTCTCCAGGAACAGGACTGGGCTGCCCTGCTCTAGTTGTTGAATGAAGCGTGCTTTGTTAGGGTTGGAGTGAAACCCTACAGGATGGTAGATCTCCAGGAACAGGGTTGGCCAACCCTGCTCTAGCTGTTGAATGAGGTGTGGCTTTGTTACGGTTGGAGTGAAAACCTATAGGACGGTAGATCTCCAGGAACAGGGTTGGTTACCACTTCCTTAAATCAACAAGAAGTTCATGAACAGACCAGGTCATTCTCAGGTCCATTGTTGCCATGTTGCAAATACAGCCAGTAAATAAAGCCATGCTGCAGTCACACAAGGTCATGCCTGAAGTTCCCCCTGAGAAAAATGAAGTTATTCTTTTCAATAGCCTTCAACAAGCGGTCTGTTCCGCCTGTGCTGAAAGGAGACATGCACTCATTATATACCTGTGAATGTGAAAGATGTAAAGGAAAGAAAAACCTATTGATGAACTAGGGTGAACCCCACTGATGGACCTCAACAGGCATCAACAAAGCATTTCCTTTCTTACATCGAAAATGTAAATTTGAATTACTAGAACCTGCAAACAAAACCATTAAGTGCTGAAAATGTCAGGACAAATTAGAATTTTTTTGAGGCAAGAATGGGAATTTGAAAGTCTGATTTTGTGCAAACGATGACTTTAAGATCCCATCAAAGAACTGGAATGAGTATGGTATGGAGAAATAATCAAGCATGTGACCTTTCAGCCTGTCAGCATGTTGAGTTCTCCCAGGTCTTACAAGCTTCAAATAAAAATTTGGACAGTCAATGGTGGTCTTATGTTACATTTGGCTACGCTAGCATTTACATTAGACAGACAGCCTTTTTTGTCAAGCCAGATATCAAACAAATAGCTGATTTCAAGTCAAGTAATTGTTTTTAATGAAAGTCATCATGATTAGCCGCATAGTTGCATAACTGGTCAATTGAATTGTGCTGTGTGAGGAAGCATAGCAGGGTAAAAACTGAAATCCCTTTGGGTCAGGTGATAGGCTTACCCTTGTTGTGAATGTCAATGAACATGAACATTGCACTGTTGTTCTCCTAATGTGTCTGATTAAGTGCCTATTGAATGATTAACTGAGATTACTGCTACGATTAATAGTTTGACTCCTGGCTTGAAACAGAGGCTTCATTGACCTCCTGGTGGTGGAGGACTGAGATACAAGTGATTATTTTAAGCCAATTATTTCTTCAGACCCTAGCAATTAGTCCTTGAAGCTTGTAAGCCTTTATTCTTAAACTGGACATCACATTGCATCGCACGATAAGATCTGCTTCCCGAACAGATCTGTTAGTGTAGTATTGATGCCACAAGCTTCTTAACAAGCAAAGCAAATAACTTATATCACCACAATCACCAGCAGATCAGAGCAGAACAGTTTGAGTCAAGAATAAATCAAACTGAACAATACTGTTTTACAGTACAATAGCATGTATTATGACGTTTTTATTGCATAAAATATATCGGGGAACTTAGTAATTTGCACTTTCAGGGTAGCTGCATGCTGCATCTTTTAGCTGCACCAATTATGTGTCTCCAAACGTCATGTTTTTTTTTTGTTTTGTTTTGTTTTTTTTAGGCCAGTTATCAAGAGATTCCTTGGTTTTTCCATGGTGGAAAAATCCCCATGTTGTAGCATAGCCCTTCTCATCGATAGCGCTAATGATGAAGATGTGGTTCATTTTCACTCTGCTAATTAATTTTCCCCCTGAACATCTCACAGTTTTTCCACATTTTCTCAACCTCCTTTCACTGTAATTTATTCTGACAGCCCACACAACTTTTGAAATGCCCCTGATGACCTCCAGCTCCTCAAGCAATTCATACTCAATCCAAGACTACAGTTGATCAACCAGCTAAAACAAGCTAGACGTGTGGAAAACACATCTTATAGCCCAAGCCTGACCGGCTTAGGCTGGTTTAAGCTGGAATTTTCAGGACTGGTGTGGGTGCAGGTTTCTGTTTCAGCCCAGCACTACAGCAACTGATTTAACAACTTAACTGATCATGGTCTTCAATCAAGACCTCTGATTCATCTTAACGCTGGGCTAAAACAAAAACCTGGACCCACACTGGCCCTTTTCGGATAAGATTGGGTACCCCTGCCATATGTATTTCTGTGACTACCTGCAGTATTGCAGAGAGCTTTAGTAGGGAGCGCTATCACAGGTAGAAGAGCCAATAGATAACCTCCATCCTGCTCTCAGAGAGATTGCAGGATTCTGAATGGAGACGCACAGTGGAGGAGGAGGACTTTCTGAAAGTGGATCGGCAGCACAGACTTGCGCGCTCCTCCTCCACCACCACAGCTTCATCCTCTGAGAAATCACACACATCAAAAACAAAAACAAAAACACTAAAAACCTTTAAAACAAAAGCGAGCTAGAAGCATAGATAAACCCCCACAGGAACAGAGAAACCTTGAAACACAAGTTCCCTCACCTCTATGAAGAGACTGAAGGGGAAAAAGAAGTGAATTCTGAATTATTAAGAAGCATGTGGAGAGTGGAAGGCAAGGCCTCGTTGTAAAAAAAAAAAAAAAAAAACACAATACTGAAGCAAATCAGAATATTCTATTTATACACCATTTTCTCTGGCTGATGAATAAAGAATACTGTGGCATTTGAAATAATGAATGCTAAAGTTGGATAAAAATCACTGCGGTGCAGGGTTTCAAAGCATGGCTGCCAACAGCCCTATATTAGCTGTGACTTTCTTTATTTCAGGCAAACATTGTTAGACACCCTTATTCTTGTATATAATATTTTACTGCATAACTTCCCAAATTGGAGTCTCCGTATGGTTATATAAACCACATATACTTCGGTAAGTAACCAGCATTAAATAGTATTAGTCGTAGTATTGGTAGTATTAATACCATGACACTGTGGGCTACCACTGCATAAACTTCCAGATTCCCAGGCACCACAGTGCTGTAGGTGTGAGCGCGAGACTGAGAACGTATTTTCAAGTGGCGAATGGGATTGATTGGCAGCATTCGATAGGAGGGTGTTGTGATGCTAACTTCGGCAGCATCACATAGCAACCGTGTAAAGGGAGCTTAAAAAAAAGAGGTGATTGTGCCTGTGGCACGTCTGGATTAAAAAACAACATCAACAACAACAACGCCATCCTCAACAACAACATCAACAACAACAAAAAGTGCAGCCAGAAGGTCTTTGTGCTGGTTCAGGGCAGGAAGTCTATCCTCCTGAGACCTGCCAGAAAATAAGTGTTTTTATTTTTATTTTTTACATAATTCAAGTGTCTTTGTTGACATAAACATGTTTCAGTGAAAACATTTTAAAATATGACTTATTTTATTCTTACTGAATATTAAATGTCCCTCGCAGTTTGTTTATCTGCCAGTTAAGTTGTTGAGACGACTTGTTGTTGGACCGACAAACACACATCTGGGGCCTTCTCATTATTTATTTTCTTTTACCATAGAAATCATATCTGTTTTAATTATGAAACCATAAAGGCTTCCATAGCAGCCTGGCAGAAAGATAATGTCACTTTTAATTATGAATTATGATGTTTCACCTTCCGCTAACCCCAATATTGCATAATCCCATGTTCCACATCAATAAAACACCCTTCACATTTCCAACAGGGAGGGAGGGAGGAGTAACCTGATATAGCATGCGAGCTTGCTGGGATTGCTAGTGTGGAAATAGTACAGACACCCCCCCCTGCGGGGTTAAACCAAATGCCTGTTGTCAGTAGACTATTAATTAACCAATTTATTGGATTTGTTCAACTCAAACCAGATCTTTGTAAATGTATTTAACTCAACTTCAGGCTACGTGGTGACATATGACATCGACTGATACTGCTGATCGGATCAGAGACATTAGACGCGAACCGGAGAATAATGCACACTGTTTTCATAGATTTTCATCGATATGGGTAGGCTATGAAAAAAATAAAAGACTGTTTGTATCATACAGCATGGAATAATATTGACTTACCTTACTTTTGCGTTAACAGTCTTAATAGCTTTATAAGTTAAGTGTACCGTGTGGTGCGTTCTTACCCCAACCTTGGAGTAAAATGTCACATTTCACTCTCGATACTTTCAGTCAGATTGCTATCCGAATCCTATGTCCCAGAGATTTCATTGTGGTGTGTAATCATAGGCAAGGGGTGTAGGTTGTTTGTATTAAAAATAATTAATGTATCTCTAGTAATATTGCCAGAATTGAGCCAAATACGAAAACGGTTATTTCCTCGCTCTCCGCTGCTCTCGACCCTCGATGGCGCGCGGGTTCGATACTCGTGGGCTGGTAGCAGCACTCTTAACTGGCATGTTGCCCCTCATTACCCCATGTTTTACCCCCCTTGGGGGTATAAACAGAGTGTCACCGGGTGACGGGTCGCTTGCATGGTCGCTCTGGGTAACGTTCTCCGCGGCTTCTGCCGAGTCATCGCCGTCGGCCGCGCCCTTTCTAAGTCCTGCTTTCGGGCCCAAACCCCGCCGTCTCTCTCTCTCTCTCTCTTCTCTGAGCACGCGGTGAAATTTTCCGTAACGTCACATGACGAGGCCGACTTTCCCGCCTTTTTTTTCTCAGCGTTTCGCAGCCCAGCGTCGCGTTTGCTCTCCGCCATTTTGGGAATGAAAGCTACCGGCGACCCACATCACGACAGTGACGAAATGTCTACACAAAATATGAAGGGTGTGGCGTTAAAATACATCAGGAATTCTCATTTGATTAAACATGAGCCCCCACCCCCCACTTTGGAATGCAAAGCACCAATCACACTTACCCAAATTACACCACTGGCTTCCACCATTTGGGAACAAGCCAGAGCATGTACTGTTTATGCTGGAGCAACAGGGGACAAACTCTGAAGCACACAAATACGCAGGAGATTTGCTGACATCCAATCAGTCACTCCTGCCGCCCTTAGCCTTGTGTTGCTATGCCAACACAACAGGGGGAAATTCCATTACACACACCCATAACGCTGATTTGTTAGCCAATGAAAATCAATTTGTACACTGCTGAAACATTTCATGCACTTCTTTAATATACCTGCTTCTCATATTCACAACAAATACATTTACCTCTTTTTTTTCCTTTGATATAATACAATCTTCATTTTTTTTTTTTTACACAGAAATAGTTTTTTCTCAGAATTTCATCTATCAAAACATTTTTACCTTTTTTATTTCGCCATTTGAACCAACTTTTAATTTTATTTTTTATTTCGTTGTGGTCTCCATGCCTTCTAGCAAACTGACAAAATGTACAAATTTACAAGCAGAAATGAAATTCCCCAAAAGGTGGGAGAGTGACAGAGGGAGAGGGAAGGGGGTGAAGCTGTTGCCAAATGCAGAGCAAAAAGGAACATAAGTGGCATTAGCCAGCGAGGGCTATGGCAAGGCTTCACCATGATCAAAACAACATACAGGAGAGAAAGCAATACAAATGGCCAGTGCTCATTTCATACGGGCCATACAGAATGAGAGCAACATCTCCATAAAATTATTCCATCCTTTCACTGGATCCCACTTCCTCTAATAGACCTTAGCAAGATTCTCTTCACGAAGACATAAAAGAAAGAAGAAAAAAAAACATATTTGTATAAAATAAATACTCTTAAAAGACAACATCGCAGTAATTCCTGTTTTTCTGCCGAGTTTCACAGAAGAAAAAATAAAGTGGCTGAAGGCAAGAGGGTCCTCAAGAACAAAACAAAACAAAACAAAAAAACCTTAAGATTTTCTACCCATATACATACTGTATAACGGTAGCGATAGCTTACCCTTTACTCGATTGCTACGTTCAAACAAGCAGACACGCAGGCAGAACTGGTGTGGTATACAGGCATGTCTTTCCTGCTGATTTTCTTCCATGAAAAACAATTTCAACTCATTATGGTATTTTATATAATAATAATAATAATAATAATAATAATAATAATAATAATAATAATAATAATACAATAAATAAATAGGAAAATATCCCAAATTAGGTACATCTCTCCGAGACATACTGGTACATGAAAACAACTCCCAGCATGGCGCAAACAGTTCTGAGGGTATAAGTGGGTCTCAGTGTTTTCCCAAAGGTACAAAGGTTTAAATAAGCTTCAGTTAAGCTCCTCATAGCTTATACCTTTAACAAATATACAACAATGGTGGAAAGAAACAGCCTGTGACCACAACATAAAAAATATTATATACTGTATATTTAAAAACAAAAACAAATAACTCCAGGACTTAAATCTCTGAAACACAGAAATACCCTGATCTCCTGAATTTTTGGACCTTTTTCCTAAAGGTGGTGCAGTCACAGGCACTGCAGCACTGACAGACGCGGGATGTAAGCTGTACATTACGGTTACATTAGTAGTCACGGGGCGGGACTATTCACGACTACAGAATACAGGTCATAATGGCCTTGGGGACAAACGGGGCCTAAACTAAAGTCTTATCCTGATACAGGGACCTCGATTTGGGCTTTACCCACAGTTCCTGGGAATGAGGGACATTACTGTGGAAGATCCATAATCTACTGTAGAACAGCTCTTTAAATGCAGTCACACAGGATCTAAGCCTGAATAGTCCACCTTGCTATTCAACGGGTTGACAGTCTGCTCCAAAAATGTATTTAAGGCCAACAAATTTTGTTAAGCATCTTCCTACTGTAATCCACTTGCTTCCTTGACACAGTCAAGAACTTTTATGGGAAGATTTGTAGTACTTCCACCAGTATACACTTATATATTGGTCACAATCAAACTTCAAAGTAAAACCAAAATGTTTACACATTTAGGACACTTGTATTTTCCAGTGTTTTCATAATCATTTTTTTTTCCAGTTTTTAAGGACAGTGCACCAGTCCAACAAATGCTCAGAACTTCTGAATTTCTGAATTGTTCCAAACCCCACTAGACAGTATGTTACATGGAAAACTGTTATTCTGCCTCTGGAATATGTGTGACCATAATTCCACACCACTGCTAGAGGACTGACAAGGGGCTTTTAAACGGCAGGAGGGGAAAAAAATATATTCCACGTTCCATATTCCATCTAAAGCTGGGCCTCCTGAATCTTTGCGTACTTCATGTATAAAATATGAAAGCAAAACAGAGTCATTCCTTCAGACCCTTGCTGCTCTTGCTAGGAGAGTAATTTCGGCCCGGAACACGAGCTACAAATTCAAAATCACACCACGGCTGTGCCTGTTAACCTTGCCGCGGCAGCACTGTGCTACCTTTACGATTAACATGCTGTTACTAAACAACCAAGTGGAGGACAAACAAATGAGATTAAGAAATCAGGTCGTCACTTTCAAACGCGTCGAGCCGTTCGGGAGAAGAGTCTGAGCTGGAATGACAGCGGCTGCGCAGTTCTGTACACAGCTAACAGAGCGCAGAGGGAGGCTCTCTCTCTCTCTCTCTCTCTCTCGCTCTCTCGCTCCCCAGTTCATCACTCGGGTCTCTGGCCGTTTGAGAGGTGATTAATGCAGCGCGGCACGCTGCCGTGCGCCAGGGATCTCTGCACCAGCGCTCCGCCCGCTCTTACCACTCACACATCAAAGATCCCCTTCCCCGCCTTTCAAGATGCACAGCTCTCAGTACAAACTCAGCGCTCGGGGAATATCAACAATGAGAACGAGCCATCAAAGAAATCTATCGGAGGCGGGACTGATGAGCTATCCCATGGTGCACCTTGCACGCGTACGCCTTGTCAAACTTTTTCTGAAGTACGCGCCTCAACGCGCAGGTGACCTCTGATTAGCTGTGCTCACCTATTACACAGGTGAGGTGAAACTGCAGGAATTGTGATACAATGGGGAGTAAAAAAGCCATGTTGTAACCAATTTAACAATCTGCCAACGAAAAATGAATACTGTAAACCAAATAAGATTTTTCTTTTGTTTGAGATAAAACTAGCAGTTAGGGGCCATTACTGGGTTCAACAGAGCTCTTTGGTGTAGAAACTATGAGAAGTACTCCAGTGTTAATGTACCACTGCAACTGACTGATCACCCAAAATGTCCAATGTTCCCGATCGTGATCTAAGGCAAGATTTTGGAGGACATTTTGGATTTTGGAGAATGACCCGAGTTTAACCATCACCTGGCTTCAGGTATCTTGGGAGATCTTCCGCAGCACTTCTGTGACTTTGCGCACCCATAAAATAATTCTGTATGCTTAAAAGGTTTAATTCTCTTTCGTGGGTCAGATAAAATCTACACACTCTTTGGCTGGCATCTTGTAGGAAGGAAAAAAACTCAAGACATAACTTCAATTACTGATACTACCTCTAAAACAAAACAAAAAGCTTTAATTCAGAATCAGAAATATGCCGTATCATATTCCTCAGATTAAGTGTGTTTCTTAAAAAAATCAAAGCAGCTCTATACATCTTCATCGGATTTAAATCCACATCGAAGATCGCGTAAGATGTTAGCCCCACCGACCGTTCAAGAGAAAGGTCGGAATGCACCGGCTCACTCTTAAAAACGCCTCCCCCCGTTTGAGTAGTTCAGTGCATCGGGAGGACCAAACCTGCCCCCTTCTGGACAGTAGGGGGACTGCAGTGTGGAGGACCAACTAAGTGCATTAAAGAAAACACGGGGATTGGGGATTGAGGGTCCACAACACGTCAGGTACACAGCAGGGGTGTCAACTGCTGGCCTTCCCCCCGCTCCAATCCTGCAGAACCCAAAACCCTGATGTGTCCTGCAGGGTCCGTTTAATCGGCTTTTCTGCATCTGTCCTGGGGGACTGATGCACAAAAGTAAACTGTGTGATTTCTAATGCACCAGTGCAGCGATGAACACACAGGACAAAATGGATACACACACACACACACACACACAAAATGTGCAGGCTCTATTTAAACCTGTCTCAGAATTGTTGTTAGGCAAACTGTTTCTGGAGGTAAAGGCTCAAGTGTTGCATCAGAAGAAGAGGTTTCTGTGCCACCGGTATAAACCGTGTCAGTGAAGAAAGGTCAGATTTATGGCCGTAATTAAAACACTGCTCTCCACGAAATGAGTCCGACACCCTGCGCTGGGCTCCTGGGCGCAGGCAGCGCTGGGCTCCTGGACGCAGGCAGCACTGGGCTCCTGGACGCAGGCAGCGCTGGGCTCCTGGGAGCAGGCAGCGCTGGGCTCCTGGGAGCAGGCAGCGCTGGGCTCCTGGGCGCAGGAAGCACTGGGCTCCTGGACGCAGGCAGCACTGGGCTCCTGGACGCAGGCAGCACTGGGCTCCTGGACGCAGGCAACGCTGGGCTCCTATCCAAGAGAAAACTGGCCGAGACCTCGGCATCTAACTCTTGTCTGTTTCAAAGCCTGCTAAAGTAATTTGAGCACAACCAGAATTGGGTCACAAACACAGCCATTAAGGTTGTATTTCACGGTTTAAAAACTATCTTACTAAAGACCACATATCTAAAAAAAATTAAGCAAAAATACAGTTTTCATAAATAATTCCGACTTTGCTGGCTTGTCTGGCCACATAAAAGCAGAAACGTTTGGAAATATAAATTAAATAAAATGCCCATTACCCTTAAATAACTGCAATGACTAAAAGATTAAATAAAGGAGGGTTTATAGTTTCAGAAGGGGTTTAACCCTTTGAGTCCCCACTTAGCCGGGTGCATTACTAGCAGTTCATACAGGACGTACTAGCAGTTCATACACGACGTACTAGCAGTTCATACAGGACGTACTAGCAGTTCATACAGGACGTACTAGCAGTTCATACACGACGTACTAGCAGTTCATACAGGACGTACTAGCAGTTCATACAGGATGTACTAGCAGTTCATACGGGATGTACTAGCAGTTCATACAGGACGTACTAGCAGTTCATACAGGACGTACTAGCAGTTCATACAGGACGTACTAGCAGTTCATACAGGACGTACTAGCAGTTCATACAGGACGTACTAGCAGTTCATACACGACGTACTAGCAGTTCATACAGGACGTACTAGCAGTTCATACAGGATGTACTAGCAGTTCATACGGGATGTACTAGCAGTTCATACAGGATGTACTAGCAGTTCATACGGGATGTACTAGCAGTTCATACAGGACGTACTAGCAGTTCATACAGGACGTACTAGCAGTTCATACAGGACGTACTAGCAGCCATCCTGTTTCTGACGTCAGGTCTGGTTCTGAAACACAAAGCCTTCATTACCATCATTAGCACGGTGCTACAGTACCCTCTCCTCATCCCTGGCAGAATCGGTCCATCTTGTATTCGCAACAACAAATAAAACTGAAGTTGCGAAGAAAAGCAATTTACAACGACGTCAGCTAGAGCTTATAACAAAAGCCGCAGTCTTGCACACGAGCAGAAAGAAGCTGCAGCTTAAACTAAAGGAACCGGTTCACTATGGCACGATGCTTCAGAGTTATTACATCTCCACAGTAGCAGGAACTGCTCCCCGTTTATTCCCCTCTGTCCTGGACGTCCGCCTCTTGTTCACTAATAACAGCCAATGCTGGCCAATGAAGACCAGCAGAGCTCACAGGACAAGCCAGACAGGAACACATCAATACCCCCCAAACAAACCCTGCCTCTCTGGCTGCTTCACGTCTGCACCGGCACATTTAAACCACCACTACGCGGCAGTTTAACAATTCAGGACAGTGCCTTCTCCATCACTGCCCAAGTGAACACCAGTGACAGCAGGGGTGCACAACTTGGGTCCTGGATATCATAGAGCTCATAATATTAGACTATTTTCAGATGAGGACACAGGCAGTCCGTAGCGGTCAATGACAAATTCATTAAAAAAAACGCCACATTCATTACATGATTGGGCTAACTGAACAAACAAAGCATAATTGCAGTCTAGCATCCAGAAACAAATACACTCTCTCTCAGTGCACTCCAGGTGCACAGCATCCTCTGTTCATAGATAAATCCAGACAAGCAGGCGCTAACCGACAGCTCTGACCGACACGCTTCCTTTCATAGGAACGCCGCGTGCAACTGAATGTAATAAAGACTGCTGCTCCTTAGCTACCACGCCCACCTTCTGGGCTCTCTTTCGCTTTGCAAGTGAACAGGGGGGAATACTCGAGGATTCCTGTCTAAAAAACGGGGGTCCAGTGTGTCCTGAAACGTGCCTCTCGGATGAAGAGGCCGAACTAATGTCTGCGAAGCTTCAGCTCTGGCGGCTCCTCAGCGCTTCGAGCTGAAGCTGACTGCTGCTCCTCAGAGCTGAAGCTGACTGCGGCTCCTCAGAGCTGAAGCTGATTTACTGGGATGCTCCACTTCATCTGAGCACCCTGAGGGTAAAGGAAAAAAAAAACCTCTTCTAGAACTTGTGTTCTTTTTTTCTGAACAATACGACTAGACGAAACATACAAAAAGCAACACAAAAACATTGGTGAAACCCCCCTTCCCCTCCCCCACCATACCTCAAAACCTCAAAGCCAAACATAATAATAAAAATAAAAAACAACAAAAATAGAATTAAAACATAAATAAAGCATTCAAGTCATCTTCCAACAGGTTTGACCCTGTGTCCTCTGGCGCCTCTACGAGATTGGCTCTGACAAAGGTCCATCAACCAGTGCCAGCCAATGAGCAGCCGGGGCTGACCGCCCCTTTCACAGCCCTCTCTAGTGCCATTGGTCAAAGTGCGGATTCCATGCTGCAGCTTGCCTCACGCGACCCACCGCCGACCAATCGGCTGGAGGGGACAAGACGAGGCGTCACCACGGCGACGGCTGACCTCCGACCTCCGTTTCTCTTCCCTCCATCCTCTCTTCTTGCTCTCCCCCCTCCATCCCCCTCTTCAGCGAGCTTGAGGGGAGATTGTTGGCAAATTATCTCTGTCTCCTACGGGGTTTACCCACAACTTCACGGACAAGGAATTCCTGTCCATTTATGTATTATTTTTGGTCATCATTATTTACGTTTTTTTTTCCCCATTAGTCAAATTTTTCCCCCATTTTGCGATCTGTCCTTTTGTTTTTTTTGTGTTTTTTTTTTTTTGCTGTTCCAGTGCAATTGCCGCTCTTTAGATTGCAAAGGAAGGAAACAGCGCAATTATAGTAACTGTTGCTATTTTTTCTGTTTGTAAAATGGATGAACCCACTGTAGGAACACAAGACTTTTTGAAAGGTGATAAGGGATGTACTGGTGGCATTTGCTCCGTTACTTAAAAGCTGAGAATTCCCCTGTGGAGAGAATTCAAGAGCACAAGTGAGAAATTAATATATTTCCATACAATAATGAAAATCACATTACAATACTGAATATAATGTGCTTAAAAATACACTGCTTCATTACTGCCACACATGACACAGGCATCAATGCATCAAAATAGCCCAAATATATTCTGACTGCCTCAAATTTTGATGGTGTTGCATCACATGAAATAATACAACCTGTGTAATGCAGCATTAAACTACGCTATATTTCACTAACCAGTTTACTGTACTATTTTCCACATTCAAATGCCACTTTGATCAACAGAAATGGCAAAGGACATTTTTGAGCTGGACCACTCTGGATCTTGTAAGAACATTGTTTGACATCTTTAAGGCCAGGTCTGGGGTCTGCTACCCTGGTCCTGGAGAGCCGTGAGCTCTGCTTCGCTTTGGCTTCCACCTCAAAATCAGCACTCAATTCAGACCCAAGTACCCAGGTGAAGTGAGCTAACTGCGTAATCAGCTGCAGTAATTGGTTGATTAAGTGCAGAGTAACAATGAAAACCAGCAGAGCCTGTGGCTCTCCAGGACCAGGGCCTGTGGCTCTCCAGGACCAGGGCCTGTGGCTCTCCAGGAGCAGGGCCTGTGGCTCTCCAGGAGCAGGGCCTGTGGCTCTCCAGGAGCAGGGCCTGTGGCTCTCCAGGACCAGGGCCTGTGGCTCTCCAGGACCAGGGCCTGTGGCTCTCCAGGACCAGGGCTGCAGACTTCCAGGACCCACGGTTATCAGGTCCTAGTGCTGGCTGTCACAGCTCAGGGCACTCACCGTACCCCCCCGCTTGGATGGGGGTCTTGGGGGAGGCGCAGGCGTACAGGCTGAAGTCCTCGGTCTGGAACCCCGCCCGGTTTAGGGAGGGTTCGGAGGCGCTGCGGTGGATTTTGGGTAGGGAGCGCGCCAACAGCTCTATGGAGGCCAGGATCTGTCAAAACCAAAAATCCGCCATTTTGTCAGAGCGCGGCACGCTAGCAAATCGAGACCCCCGGGCAACACCAGCGACCTGGCCCCTGAAAACCCCGATCGACACCGGCGACCTGGCCCCTGAATACCCCGATCAACACCAGCGACCTGGCCCCTGAAAACCCCGATCAACACCAGCGACCTGGCCCCTGAAAACCCCGATCAACACCAGCGACCTGGCCCCTGAAAACCCCAACCAACACCAGCGACCTGGCCCCTGAAAACCCCGACCAACACCAGCGACCTGGCCCCTGAAAACCCCGACCAACACCAGCGACCTGGCCCCTGAAAACCCTGATCAACACCAGCGACCTGGCCCCTGAAAACCCTGATCAACACCAGCGACCTGGCCCCTGAAAACCCCGATCAACACCAGCGACCTGGCCCCTGAAAACCCCGACCAACACCAGCAACCTGGCCCCTGAAAACCTCGATCAACACCAGCGACCTGGCCCCTGAAAACCCCGATCAACACCAGCGACCTGGCCCCTGAAAACCCCAACCAACACCAGCGACCTGGCCCCTGAAAACCCCGACCAACACCAGCAACCTGGCCCCTGAAAACCCCGACCAACACCAGCAACCTGGCCCCTGAAAACCTAGCAAGCACTTGAAATGTGAAGGGAGATAAGTAGATGTTGCCGCTCGGGGTTTGAGGGCAGCACACTGAACCTGAGTTTCTGATGCTATGCAGCTCTATGCAGAATTTGAGTATGAAATTCTCCTTTTATCTGTAACCGTGCATCGCCGTTCCGTTTTCCAAAGCGCTCACTGAATGAGCGACAGCCCGATGGAGGACGTGCACCTGCTCTCACAGGCACGCAAAAGTGCGCAGGATTCAGCTGCAGAAGACATCGCTATGCAGCTCACAGCGAAAGGCCCGTCCTGGGACTGTGCAAACTCCGTTTCCTACAGAGGCTCACGCGCTCATGCATATGCAACGGGCTGCAAGGCTTACGTGCTCGAGACTGATTTCAGTCCCTGTGGACGTGCGCAGAGTTGTGTAGAAGAGCCAAACATTCAGAGCAGAAATGTTCTTCAGGCATGTGTTTTCATGAATATTCACACAGTGGCTGGGGGTAGCTACTGGATCTCTTCGCTTGGGACAGATATCAGTGGAGGATAGTGAGCTCATTAGTGATCAATGGTTTCCAATGAGCCAATCAGTACCTTTCGGCACATTTCCAAGGCAACAAAGCATAGTACTGCCACTTCTGTACCAATTAAATTAGCAATAAACGTATATAAGTGCAATAAACCTACAATTATGACTTAGATAATCAAGCAGTCAGCTTATGATGAAATTATTTACCATATTTAAGTTGTGAACGCGAGTAGTTAAGTATTCAGTCTAAGGTAATATATGATAAAAACAGATAAGGGGTCTGCAACTACACCTAAAGGTTGTTGGATAAGGGCATGTTCAGTACCGATATGGCCAAACTAGGCCTCAGGAGGCAGCTGCAGAGGCCGTACCTTCAGAGACGGCACTAACAGTATGTTTGTGGAGAGAGATGGATAACCCTCCCCTAAGAGTGCAGCCTGCAGACTGCCGGGACGTCCCAAACCCTGACAGCAGCCTGCAGACGGCCGGGACGTCCCAAACCCTGACAGCAGCCTGCAGGCGGCCGGGACGTCCCAAACCCTGACTGCAGCCTGCAGACTGCCGGGACGTCCCAAACCCTGACAGCAGAACCGAAATGTGCTTCTAAAACATGCCTCCAGGAATGCGCATAGAGTGTGGCTGGAAGAGGCTGCTGGACTGCTGGAGAAAGAGCCGGCGATGGAGATGGAGATGAAGATGGTGATCTCACTAAGTGTTCATTTGGCTGTGTAATAAATCACGCCAGTGCATTTCAGTATATTTCCAAGGCAATGACGGGAACGTGCGTTCGTTTCCATATCGATTAACTTTGCAATAAACACACATTTGAAAAAACGTTGCTCAGAGGGCTAGCACTTAGCCCTCTTCAGCATCTCCAGTATTGTCTCATTGGCAGGCTATTTTGTTGCTTAAGGGAACTAAGTTAATTTGGCTTTGCAGTGTAATAATACCTGCTAAGAGGCTGCGGTTTGATACCACAGCTGATGACCCTATCAGCCATTCCACAGGCACCACAGGAGTGGTGTCTACACACACACACTCCACTCAGTGGTCACATTTAACCCTTTGAAGAGTACATATTTTGGAATGTTTTTTTTCAACATTCAACAAATCAGTGTTCTAGAACTCCAACACATTCGGTGACTGTGACATCAGCATCAGAATGTTCAGTTCAATATTCTTCTAAATACTTCTTTGTCCAATCATATCCCCTGTGTTTTAAACCTTTACGGTGTGAGGTCACAAAGCAGGCGGGTCGTTCTCGCAGACACCTGAGAGGGTGTGTAAGGTCACGTTGGCCTGCTGTGTCCCATACAACATGGACATGAAAATCCCCGTTCCTTTGGGACCACTTTAAAAAGGGCTGGTGTGGGTGCAGGTTTTTGTTTTATCCCACCACTACAACACCGGACAGATAACCATTTAACTGATCGTGGTCTTCAATCAAGAGACTGATAAGTATAATCAGGTGTCGTAGTGTTGAGTTCAAGCAAGGCCACGCCGGCCCTTTTCGGATAAGACTGCGCAGCCCTGCGTGACGGCGTGCCGTGGTGCATTGTGGGAAGCGCACCTGCGGGAAGAGGGGCCGCTCCTCCCTCTTCTTCTTCAGGCACTCGGCCATCAGCCTCTTCATGGCCTTGGGGCAGTTACTGCGAGACTTGCTCAGGTCCGGCGACAGGTAGCCCCGCCCCACCATGAAGATGATCTGCGGCAGAGAGAAGCACGCGGGCCGCGGTCACACTGCGTCCGCTCCTGAAGGCTCACTCCCAGTCGCAATCGCGCTCTCCCCTCTACACCTCCGGCTGGTGTGTGGGTGAGCGTTCTGGCACAAAATGGCGGCCGTGCATCACCCAGGTGGGAGCTACACATTGGTGGTGGGTTGGGGTGAGGTGGGTTTCCCCCACATTTAAGTGCTTTGAGTGTCAGAAAAGCGCTATATAAATGCTAGGAATCACCTGGTCGCGGTTTTTGATGTTGGAGTACGGCAGAGCCCCGCTCATGAGCTCGTACAGCACGATGCCGAAGGCGTAGACGTCGGACTGGAAGCTGTACGGGTTCTTATCCTGCAGGCGGATCACCTCCGGGGCCTGCGGGTCGAGAGGCGGCCTCACACCGTTACTGCGTTTACAGCACCGACAGCACAAGGACCAGCTTTGACCAATCACATATCAGCATTAAGAGGTGCATTCATGCCCAGAAAACAACTTTCTTGAGAAGGAAAGAATGAAACTAATTAGCCACTGGAATTCAGTTTCTTGATTATTCAGGCACTTCACGGTAGATCAGAGTTATTAACCTATCAATGGTAACAGATAATTAATGTATTAAATATTCTATTCAAACATTAAAGCTCTTGAATTTGGTGTAATTTTAACATTTTAGAGATCAATTTTAGGGCACAAATGCGTAAAAATGAGCAGTGAGAGGTGGACCTGCAGTAGTGTAGTGGACTGAGGTTTAACAAGATGAGGGGCTAAGCTAACCACAGAAAAAAAGACCATTTGACAAAAGAATAAATAAAATAAAAATTATTTTAAAAAGTGCCGACCATCCACAGGATGGACCCAGACAGCTGCTCGAACTGGTGCGACCCACTCCAGCGCGACTTCACTGTGGCCAGGCCAAAATCCCCAATCTTCACCGTGAGGTCCTCATGCAGGAATATATCTGAGAAGCAGGAGATGGTTAAGGAGATGGACTACAATTCCCAGAAGTCACTGCTGCACAGACTCGCCCAATGTTTTCTCCCCCATATGCTAAACGAGTGAACTGGTTCTCACCTTAGTAACATAAACAATACAGTGGAGAAACACCCCCAAACTACAATGTACAAGTTAAGAAGTTACACAAGCCTTCCTAGCTATGGCAAATATAACCAAATAAAGGCAGCAACATTTAACTTTTTGAGTAGATTATGACCACAGTCATAACACACAGGCATTGAAAGACAACCAAGAGGGTGAAAAAAAACAGAGAATGCCTTTTAGACGTATTTTCCCCAAAGGAAAAAACAAAATCGAAATCAAGCTTCAATTTGATAAATATCCCTGAGTAAGGCTTGCAGCCCAGCACCTACAGGCCAATGCAAACACAGGGACTCCATGTTCCTGCAATATCCCCGTCTTACTAGTTACTCATTTCAATATTAATATGACTAGACACAGTGATGTAAAAAATTCTACAGATTCTACGGGCTTACATATTAGGAAATAACTAATCCGCACCTAGTCACTTGTTACATGAAGTCCTAACTTAGTGTGACAAAGAACACGAAAGATTTTACTTGATCATTGTTTACGTCAGCCCTCTGCGATAAAGTGCTTACACAAGCATGACTCAGCAGCTTGAGTACTGAGAACTCTGTTTAGGAGCAGGAGCCTCCAGGAAGCCTTGTCTGTACGAGTTTATCAGGCCCTAATATCAGACAGCTCTTCTTAGCGGAAGAGTCGCAGACACATCTGCGCCCAGTGAAACCCTTTCATGCAGTCAGACTGCTGACGGCAGAGGGAGCAGACTGACAGGTCGGGGGGAAAGGATACTGTTGCTCTTCAGGTCTCTGTGAATGATGGACTTGGCATGTAAATAGCTGCAGAGGGAAGAACAAATTTATTTTACCAAAAGAGATTCTTTCTGCGGGAAGCCATGTCTAGATATCACACTAAAAAAAAGTTTACAAGTACACACGATGTTCTGAAAAGTAGGCGACTACAGTGCTAGTAACACAAGAGAGTAAAGTTCAAACTAACAAAGGAACACTGCTACAGATCTGTCAGTATCCCAGTCAAACTTCCTTAAGGGCCAGAGTCTTAGAAAAGACAAGCATCCTTCCTACAAGCTACTTGTCCTACTTACTACTTAGCATTCACCATAAATGACACCTTACATACAGACAGTACACTAGTTAGCTTTCAGAGCCAATGTTGCAGGTCTTTGGAAAAGCAGAGCGGGTCTTTGGGAAAGCTGGCTTGGCTGGCTCACTCACTCCATGCCCTGCGCGGTCTGCCGGGCGATGTCGATGAGCTTGATCATCTCGAACTTGGTCTCGATGATGTGCAGGTGGTGGTAGAGGCTGGAGCCCTCGCACCACTGCGTGACGATGGCCAGCTGCGGCTTGGTGGTGTAGCCCATGAAGAGCAGGATGTTCACGTGGCGCGTCTTTCTGAGGGGGGAGGGGGGGGGACACGTCACTACCGAACGTAACACCACCCCAGCCGCCTGACCTACGTAAACACCATTAAAACCTGAGGGGAAAGCTGAAGAGGACAGTTCACAAGTGAGGACCAAGGATCTGGAGCGGTTCTGCATGGAGGAATGGTCTCAGATCACTTGCAGTGTTCTCTCACCTCATCAGACATTACAGGAGGAAGCTCAGCACTGTCATCTTAGCAAAAAGGGAGGGTGTCCAAAGCACTGAATGCATGGTTGCCAATAATTGTTTTCCCAGAATAAAAATGATTTCTTGTTAAAGATTTTTTTTTTTCTTCTGAGCAATGGAATCACAATAAGATGACATCATTTTGTCATGTTACCCAGTGCACAGCGACCTCATGAGAAACAAGGTGAATTTTCTCCAGCGTTTCTCGCCCATATTGAACGAGGGAGCCAGCACTGCCGGACAGCCCCGCAGCTGCTGCAGATGGTCCTGCAGCTCTGTGACGAAGCGTGGCTCTTCCTGTCACGCCTCAGCGATCAGCCCCGCTGCTCATCACACAGAGCCCTACTTTATGAAGCTTCACGGCTTACCTGAGAGGCTCATTCCCATCAAGGAGTATCTTTTTGTTTTGTTTTTCTTAGCCTCCCATGCTTGTTATTTGGGGGTTCAGCGGCTGGTTTTTTTGGCTCTTTTTCCGCGACTCAGAAAAGCGTCTTTGTGTGACAGCTTTCCTGCGAAAAAAAGCGCTACACAAAAAAAAAGCGATTCGACTCGGACGTGACTCACCTCAGAACCCCCACTTCGTTCTTGAAGGCCTGCAGCTGCTGAGGGGTGGGGGCCGTGACGTTCAGCATCTTCACAGCCACGTCCCCTACACACACAGCACAGCTGAAACCCCCTGCTGGCTGCACAGGGTACTGCACACGTCCTGGGTGTACTCAATGTACTGAAACTCTGCTTCGCCTGGGCTCTCTGTATTAATAAACGCTACTAGCCACCTCTTTACCATGATTTTTCCACACAATTCCTATCCTGATAACTTCTGGTTCTAGGTTCTCACTGAGAGAACATTAGAGAACAGTTTATAGTCGATTATCAAAGTGCAACAAACTTGTAAGCATATTAGATGTAGTAACAACCCAGACGTAGGGATGACAAATCATAGGATGGGATCCTCACTCAGATGATTCTTAAATATGCACGTGATTAAAAGCTCAATTTGTGTGCTAGAATTATTTATTCCTAAGTTAAAAATGAATGAGATTCATTGAGAGCAATCAGGACACCCAGAAGGGTGTCCAGGGTTCGAAATGGCAACTCTGATTTCCAGATGACCCCTGTACCACCTGAGCTAATGCTGCCCCATCAGAGTGGGGGAGTGAGGATTTTGGAGAAGGGCCTGGGGCCCGTTCACTGTACCGTTGCTCCTCCCCTTCCGAATCTCACCGTGCCACTTCCCCTTGTAGACGGTCCCGAAGGAGCCGGAGCCTATCCTCTGGCCCAGGGTGATCTGGCCCTCCGCGATCTCCCAGTCATCGCTCGAGTCCCGCCGGCCCAGGTTCTTCTGCCGGGAGGAAAAGCGTCCGTCAGAAACGGCCCCGGCAACCGCTTTACAGGAAGTTACATCACATCCCCCTGCGTTAGCTTCACAGGAAGTTACATCACATCCCCCTGCGTTAGCATTACAGGAAGTTACATCACATCCCCCGCGTTAGCTTTACAGGAAGTTACATCACATCCCCCCGCGTTAGCATTACAGGAAGTTACATCACATCCCCCTGCGTTAGCTTCACAGGAAGTTACATCACATCCCCCTGCGTTAGCATTACAGGAAGTTACATCACATCCCCCTGCGTTAGCTTTACAGGAAGTTACATCACATCCCCCTGCGTCAGCGCAGTGCTGGGAAGACGTGAACGCCGCGCAGTGAGGGGTCAGGCCCCCAGCGTTGCCGGGGCGACCGAAGCCCCAGCGGGTCTCACCATTTTATTGCGGTCCTCAGAGGAGGAGGAGGAGGAGGAGGACTTGCGCTCGCGCGGCTGGCTGGGGGACTTCTGGGCGCTCTTGACGCTCGTCAGCGAGCCGGGCAGGGAGGCGGGGGGCGTGGCCGACAGGCCCGTCGTGGAGCCTGCGGGACACAAGACAAAAAAATACCTTACTGAACCTGGCACGGGCCAGTCTGTCCTCTGCATTTAACCCACCCTACTCAGATAGCAAAACATACACTACTGAACCTGGCACGGGGCAGTCTGTCCTCTGCATTTAACCCATCCAGCAGAACATAGTCTACTGAACCCCCCCGGGGAAGACTGTCCTCTGCATTTAACCCATCCTACTCAGACAGCAAAACATACACTACTGAACCCCCCAGGGGAATACTGTCCTCTGCATTTAACCCACCCTACTCAGACAGCAAAACATACACTACTGAACCTCACACGGGCCAGTCTGTCCTCTGCATTTAACCCATCCAGCAGAACATACTCTACTGAACCCCCCCGGGGAAGACTGTCCTCTGCATTTAACCCATCCTACTCAGACAGCAAAACATACACTACTGAACCCCCAGGGGAATACTGTCCTCTGCATTTAACCCATCCAGCAGAACATACTCTACTGAACCCCCCTGGGGAAGACTGTCCTCTGCATTTAACCCATCCTACTCAGATAGCAAGCGACTCCAGGCCGGATCTGGGCTGAGTCCGGTCAGAGTCAGCACAGCCGGCACAGATCCGGTCCGAAGTGGCGTGCTATCTGGGGGAGCAGTGGGCAGCCACAGTGCAGCGCCCGGGGACCAACTCCGAGGCCAGTGCCTTGGTCAAGGTCAGTGGCAGGAGTGTACCTAACCTGACATGCATGTCTTTTGCTGTGGGAGGAAACCAAAGTAGCTGACTATGCCAGACTTTCATGGCGATAGCTTTTCTCCATTGGGTAGATTGTGTGCCACCTTCATGAGGGGAGGGGCCTGCGGCTGGTGCTCCGTGCTTCATCAAGCATCAATCAAGCTTATAAACGAGGGAAAGGGTTGAGGAAGTAGGGGTACTGTCTACAGAACAGAAAACCAACACATTGTATCTAATTCATTACTTGTAAACAAGACTAATCGTAACAAAGAAATAGTTTGGAGCTGTGTGAACTCACAAAAAATGAAAAAGCTGAAACGCACGAGCTCAAATGATATAAAAATGCTAATGTGAAACGGATTAAATTTAATCAGTGGGTAGTTGTAATCTCCTCTGTGGAGCGTTGGCAGCTCTTAGTGTGAACGTGTCCACAGGAAGAGGCCGTTTCTGCTTTAACAGACTCAGCTGGAACAGACGCGCATCATTTTGACCGCTGCTCAATATTCGGAATGATTTTTTTTCCACAGCGATAGCCTCAGAACTCCCTCAGCATCAGTGCAGTGTCTCGTTCAGATGCCAACAATTTTTATTCAATTAGTTCAGAAACTTGTTCGTTAGAAGTGCTGCGAAGTGCAAGTTTCTGCCTGGATAATTCATGAAAATTCTTTGGACTACTCCCCAAAATGTGCCAACTTTTTTTTTTTTTGGAAACGTCTGGCCCAAATACCACTCATGACAGCTGCAACATCAAATTTGGAAGAGTCTTACCTCCATCTGATTTCTGTAAACCTTGATCTCGAATCAAGTCCTGCAAGAGAAGATCTACACTGTAACAGCAGTCACTGAAATCATTCTGCGCAGCTGTGCTGTAATTTACAGTGTTGTGTGCAGCTTTAGCTGCATAAATAATCATGTTATGTCTACAGCATGAGTTTGTCCTCTGGCGCTAAATTCAATCAAGACAACAGCCAGCAGGATAAGGCACTTTAGGACAATGTTTCGAGTTTCGGCTGACCAAGCAGCCAATAATGAAGTTCACTTCATCACAGCCAGCGAGTGACATCACAGCCGGCGAGTGACATCACAGCCCCTTTGTCAGAGTTTTATTTCCGCGGCCCACACAGAGAGCTGTACTCACGTCGATGTTGACGGGCTCGATGGTGTTGATGTGCACGTTGGGGGCCGAGGACGAGCGGTCCCGCTGGCCGAACTGGTTGCGGTGGTCCTCGTCCCCCGGCCGGAAGCTCTGCGGGATGGGGATGGACTTGGATGGGGAGGCCAGGGAGTGGCACAGGGACCTGGGGGCAAAAGACAAAAACAAACAGATAAATACGCAGGGAAAGGGTTTTTTGAGGATAGTGTGTCATTTATCCAAATCTGAATTTCCCTGCTGTCGAAAATCAGTCATTTCAGACATACAGGATACCCCACTACAGCTTACTGTACCAACAGATATAATGTTGAACTCTTCCCAACTGCTATAGTAAAACCAAAATACCCTTGGTCAATCATGTTCTTTAAGTGCAACTGTAACTGAAGCTCGTGGCTGGACAGGACCGTGAATCCTCCACTACTCCAGTTGTCAATCACCATCCCGCTGTCAATCAGCGTCAATCAGAACAGGCATCTTCGAAACCCTGCAGCGCTACAGATCTCGGGAACCAGGGGACACAGTTTCCCCTCAGTATAATCTCAGCCTTTCAGCTGCGTAAACAAACGGGACGTAACACACTGACGCTGGCCCCGCTCTTACCCGGTGGAGTCGGAAGGGGGCAGGGACGGACACACTTCGGACATGGGCGTGGTGCCCTCCGAACATGCCTCCTCCTGCGTGATGGGGTGGTGCTCGAAAAACTTGGACACTAGCAACAAGCTGCAGGGACACACAGAACACAAGAGGGGCGCAGACTTAAGCCATTTTATAGTACGGACGCATGTAAACTTCACCTGGCTTTTCACACTTGGTTACTGACCATCGCATGAGGTATGATTTAAATTATTAAAAAGACAATTGCCTATACATGATCCATGGCCTTAGTTCTTCTCGTTAAGCTTCAAAAGACTAAAGATTTGATATACTGTGCAGCCCCACTGCCATACCAAACCCGAATGGGCTTGTCTGAATATTAACCCCCAGAACTGCAGTGCTGGGGTTCATGGGACACTCACTCCATCTCTGGTTGCAGTTGACGCACATGAGCGGTACTTCAGTGCTACAGAGCGGCAGGTTTAGCGGGTTTGGTGGGTTTTGGCGGGATACTCACTCCAGCTGGTCGTAGTTCATGCACATGAGCGGTACTTCAGTGCTACAGAGCGGCAGGTTTAGCGGGTTTGGCGGGTTTTGGCGGGATACTCACTCCAGCTGGTCGTAGTTGACGCACATGAGCGGGACCTCGGTGCTGCAGCGCTGGTGGAACTTGTAGCCGCACGTCTGGCAGCGGAAGCCCTGGAACAGAAGCTTCCGGCAGAAGTCGCAGAAGGCCAAGGTGAAGAACGTCTTCCGCACCTAAACAAGACAAGAGCCTTGAGAGAGTATTTACAGTATTTTTTGTTTTAAGAGTTTGAAAAGGAAATCTGAAAAAATATTTTTTGAGAGAAAGAGATGCAAGAGATTTTGTAAATTTTTGTTCGCTTAGTCTGCCAAGAAATCTGTTGTGGTGTTATGTGGTGTTAAAAAAATGTATTTTATCTGCTGAGAATTTCATTTGTAAGCTCATATTTCTATGAAAAGTCAAAGAGAGAGTAAAGAGAGAGTCTTCAGCCCTCATTAGGTCTGATCGTCCGGGTTCGAGGGACTGCAAACCATCGTACTCACAAAGTTATGCGTGGTCAGTGGCACATTTTCTAAAACCTCTACATGTAGCTCCTCCCCTGTGAGCCAGGAGATATCTGTGTCCCAGCCAATCGGCTTCTTCTCCCTGAAGAGCACATGATGACGAACATGTAACACTTCTGCATGGGCCTTATAAACAACTCCATTATACACAAAGATTGTTTTTTACACACACACACACACACACACACACACACACACACACACACAAAAAAGGGCCCACAAAAGAGAGAAATGTGCCCTCAGCTTGTCTAAACTGCGATAAGCAAAGATTCATTGAATTTATAAGGAACAAAATGTGCAGCGATGGTAAACCAGTACATGCAGAAAGGCAGGCCACTTTTCAAGGATTACATCTGAAAATGGAAATAACCCCAGAATACCATTTTCTACAATGGAACATCTGATAAATCCAGGCTCAACCATTAGCTGAACTAGCTAAATCTCTACTTCAAAATGTGAAGAGTCTGTCTTTTTTTTTTTAAAAAAAAGGGGATTAACACCCTGGAATATAAAGTAAAACATTTTTAAACTGCGTGAACGCAGCAACAGAGGCTCAATATCAGCTCCCTGCCGAGGGCAAAGGAGGTCCAGCTCTGCAGAATTATCTCTCTGATCAAATCCTCCCCCGGTTCCCTGGACCCCCATCCCAAACAGGGCTCCTTCGGGACGCCTTCGACTGTCCGTCTGATAAACGTGTCGGAAAGAATCAATCGCTCTCTAAAGACTGGCGGCTTTTCGGACGCTCGCGACACTGTCACTGTGACACGTTACAGACAGGGACGGAATGAAGTTCCATCGCTATGCCAACGACGCACAGCTACGCGTCCACGGCGCTGAATGATGAGAACAGATTCAAACCGCCGTGGAACCATCTTATCGGACATCATAACCCGGATAGCTAAAAACTACCCAGGGCTTAATGGAAAAAGTCTGAAGGTTTGGGCCTATTTTCATAGATGGAAATACGATTTATCCACTTAAGAAAAATTAGTGGATAAATCGGGCTCTGTTTGTCTGCAGTGTAAAAGCAAAGTAAAGAATCCAGCGGTAATTTTAGACTCTGACCTGAATTTTACAGCACATATTAATGCAAAAACTAAAACAGTCTCTCTTTTTTTTTTCTGAGAAATATTTTTATATGGAGCCTTCTCTTACTCAGCCTGATTCTGAGAGGTTGCTACATGCATTTTTCACAAGCAGATGTGATAATTGCAGTACTCCTTTTACTGGTCTTCCAAAAAAAAGTACTTAGATTACAGCTTGTTCAAAATAAGACCGCAAGAACATTAAACCAGGGCAAAGATAAAGGCTCATCTCCACTGTCCTTGGTCTTGTTAGCCTACACTGGTTCCCAGTGTCTTTGAAAATGTTCCTTTACTTTTTAAAATACTAAATGGTTTAGCCTCAAAATACACTTCTAACAGTATATCCAAATATGTGCTTTAGATCCCAGCACTGGCCTGCTCAACACCCCATGGTGAAGCTTAAGCACACTGCAGAGGCCACCCTTCGTTTTTAAAGCCCCAAATCTACAGAATGGTCAACCAGAGTTTCACAATATTTTATCACTTATTTAATGTACAATTTTACATTTCTCTCTGTTAGCCTACTTCAGTTTCATCGAGTTGTTACCATTTTATTTGTTTCTACACTTTATTGTCCTTTTTTAATTGATTGTTTTTATGTGAAGCACTTCGGGAAGCCAGTCCCCTGTGGTAGAGGCCAACTGCCTATTCAGCTACTGGGGTGATATAAAGACACACACACACTCGGGTTTTCAGCTGTAACAATGCTGTGCCTTGAGAGAGCTATACATACACACATGTATTATTAGGGGCGGAGTCAGGGAGGGAGGACACGCCCATCCGTGGACAGGGACAGAGGGGCGGACAGGGGGGCGGGGCTTGGCTTACCCGTCCTGTATCCTGTACACCGCACAGCATTCTGGGATCAGGCCCCTCATCATCAGGGCCTTCTTCAAGGAGTCGCGCACGGTCATGCCACAGCGAGCCGGGACCTGGAGGAGGCATACGGTCGGGCGTATGGTCAGGCGTACGGTCGGGCGTATGGTCAGGTGTACGGTCAGGCGTACGGTCGGGCGTACGGTCAGGCGTACGGTCAGGCGTACGGTCGGGCGTACGGTCGGGCGTACGGTCAGGCGTACGGTCGGGTGTACGGTCAGGCGTACGGTCGGGCGTACGGTCAGGCGTACGGTCGGGTGTACGGTCAGGCGTACGGTCAGGCGTACGGTCGGGCGTACGGTCAGGCGTACGGTCGGGTGTACGGTCAGGCGTACGGTCGGGCGTACGGTCGGGCGTACGGTCGGGCGTACGGTCGGGCGTACGGTCGGGCGTACGGTCGGGCGTACGGTCGGGTGTACGGTCAGGCGTACGGTCGGGCGTACGGTCAGGCGTACGGTCGGGCGTACGGTCGGGCGTACGGTCGGGCGTACGGTCAGGCGTACGGTCAGGCGTACGGTCGGGCGTACGGTCGGGCGTACGGTCAGGCGTACGGTCGGGCGTACGGTCGGGCGTACGGTCGGGCGTACGGTCGGGCGTATGGTCAGGCGTACGGTCGGGCGTATGGTCAGGCGTACGGTCGGGCGTACGGTCGGGCGTATGGTCAGGCGTACGGTCAGGCGTACGGTCGGGCGTACGGTCAGGCGTACGGTCAGGCGTACGGTCAGGCGTACGGTCAGGCGTACGGTCGGGCGTACGGTCGGGGTTCAACATGGCTAACTAACAGGCCTGAGCATCCAGCTCACCTTTTTCACAATTCAATACCTACTGAGGGATCAGTCACCAATACAAGTGTTTTTTTTCTATCAGCTGTTCTCTTAGCAAAAACCCCTTTTCATGTCCTGTTTATTTCACTCGCTAGGCTCTGAATCGAGATATGGGTTAATTTTATTCGCTAATTTTTGCGCCAATTTTTTATTTTATTTGTTTTCCGTGCTCCTAGGGCGACTTCACACCACCTAAACTGATTAACACAAAGGAGGTCACCTATATATAGGAAAAAAACACCAGAAAATAACCTAGGCCAGACACAAGGCCTTCAAACTGAGCCTAAACCAAGCCAGGGAGGTAATACGGCCGGGAAGGTCAAAGGTGATATTCAAGCCCTGTTCATGGTCAGGTTCTTAGTCCAAAAATGAAAGAGAGGAAAAAAAAAAAAAACTTGCAAGAGTCTGATTGTGGAGGGTACTTTTCCAAGTGCCAATGCCGGGGGCCACTCCTTTTGGAAGAAGACACCCCATACGCAATTAAATTTTAAACATTATTGGCAGTCCTGAAAACTACTAAACAAAATATACCCTCAAGGGCTGGGCCAAGCCCAAAATTAAAATGAGTTTCTCTGTCCCGCTACGAGGTCACTTTAGCTTTGGAGAGACTGACAGCAGTTGTGCCACCACATACGGTGCTGTGCTAAAATGCAGTTCAGAAATATATTATTTTATTTTATTTTTTTTTGTAGTCTCCCGCTCAATGATGCCCCACTGCTGAATGAACTAGCAGGCTATGTGAAATGTAACTTGCACACAAACGTATACCAATTTTGCTTTTTACAAAGACAAACTTACACAAACGACAACAGGACCTTCAGCCCATCTAGAGTCATGACTAGACTAAACTGTGGTGGCTAGAGGGGGTGGGGGAAAAAAGCATACTGAATTTTGCAAATATTCAACAGGAAGGATAGAAAATGCTAAATAAATAAATAAATTCTAATAAAATTAAATGAATAAAAAGAAGGATTTGGAGGGAGAGCCAGGGCACTGCAGACCTGCGCAGAATGAAGAGGGAGCCTTGTGTATTTGTAACGCACCCTTTACACGTTCCGCTGCACTGTGGGAACTGCAGCAGGTCATCACTCCCGATCAGGGCTGAAAAGCAGCCGCTCCTCAGATCGACTGATCGGGTCTGAAAAGCAGCAGCTCCTCAGATCGACTGATCGGGTCTGAAAAGCAGCCGCTCCTCAGATCGATTGATTGGGTCTGAAAAGCAGCCGCTCCTCAGATCGATTGATCGGGTCTGAAAAGCAGCCGCTCCTCAGATCGATTGATCGGGTCTGAAAAGCAGCCGCTCCTCAGATCGATTGATCGGGTCTGAAAAGCAGCCGCTCCTCAGATCGATTGATCGGGTCTGAAAAGCAGCCGCTCCTCTGCTCGATTGATCGGGTCTGAAAAGCAGCCGCTCCTCTGCTCGATTGATCGGGTCTGAAAAGCAGCCGCTCCTCTGCTCGATTGATCGGGTCTGAAAAGCAGCCGCTCCTCTGCTCGATTGATCGGGTCTGAAAAGCAGCCGCTCCTCTGCTCGATTGATCGGGTCTGAAAAGCAGCCGCTCCTCTGCTCGATTGATCGGGTCTGAAAAGCAGCCGCTCCTCTGCTCGATTGATCGGGTCTGAAAAGCAGCCGCTCCTCTGCTCGATTGATCGGGTCTGAAAAGCAGCCGCTCCTCTGCTCGATTGATCGGGTCTGAAAAGCAGCCGCTCCTCAGATCGATTGATCAGGTCTGAAAAGCAGCTGCTCCTCTGCTCGATTGATCGGGTCTGAAAAGCAGCCGCTCCTGATCTCGTATCTGTCAGAGAGCGGCGCAGCGAGGCAGAACTTTGCTGAAGCGGTTTAATCCAGTCAGCAGCTCGGCCTCCTCCAGGTCACACTTCAAATGGCCCGAGTGAGCGCACGGATGGAGGAGCAGAGGCAGACAGACAGGCGGACAGGACTGCACACGCCTCGTCTCACAGTACAAAGGTCCAGCACAGGGCTGCCCAGCCCTGCTCCTGGAGATCTACCGTCCTGTAGGTTTTCACTCCAACCCTAACAATGCGCACCTCACTCAATCGCTACACATCTCGCTGAGCCACTAATTAGTAGAGTCAGGTGAGCCAAATTAGGATTGAAATGAAAACCTACAGGACTGTAAATCTCCATGATCAGGGATGGCAGCCCTGCTCTAGCTGTTGAGCTGTCCCAGCTCAGCTACAATGCGGAGGCCACGCCTCCTCAGCCACACTCACCACTGTCCTCTGCTTGTTGGGCAGGAAGACCCGGACGATGGGTTTCTGGGGCGACTTGGGGTTGCCGCGGGCAGCGTCCGTGGGGGTCTGGAGCACGGCCAAAGTAGAGGGGGTCGAGGAGAACCCTGCGGCCCCCCCGATCTTCACCTCGAGGAGGCTGGGGACGGGGGTGGGGGCAGGGGTGGGGCCGAGGGCCGGGGTGGGGGGAGGGCAGGAGAATTCGGTCCCGTTGCCGATGGCCTCCAGCAGCTGCTGCTCTCGCTGCTGTAGAGCGTCCAGCTTACTGGTGTACTCCTCATAAGCCTGCAGGGACACACACACAGGTCACTGCACAGGTCACTGCACACTGCACAGGTACGCACAGGCCACTGCACAGGTCACTGCACAGGTACGCACAGGCCGCTGCACAGGTACACACAGGTCACAGCACAGGTACGCACATCTTTTTTTTCTTTCAGTATTTTTTCATGGCTGTTTCCTTATGCAAATCACATGAACAGGTTTGTGCATTAAATTTACAAACAGCATTTATCATCTCATACACCCTGTATATGCAAAGGTCTCCACGTGTCATGAACTCCACATTGGTATTTCGTTGGAAAAAATTTTAAGAACAAAAGTAAGAATAATTAAAGAAGTTTTGTAAATGAGGCCCAACGTCTTCTCACCTCCAGGTATATGGATGGGGGATTATGTTCACCCCCAAACTTGTCCAAGAGGGCTTCTAGGTGCTCCTGCGTCAGTTTGATCATCTGTTTAATGTTCCAGATCTGCAAGAATAGACAACGTTTCAGTGGGCAGAGAAAATTCTAAACATAAACTGATTGTAATTACATTTCTTTATTATTACATTTAAATTGCATACTTTGGAATTAGTACCCCTTGGAATGCAGATAAAATACAACCTCTGTTGTGTAATAGGAGAATGTAACATTCTATAAGAACCATTAAATGTTGTTGATAACTGAAAATAAAATTTAAAAAATAAAAACACTGGCTGTGTGTAATTACACCTTCTGTAGTTCTTTACTGTAATTTTACATTCCATATCTTTCTACACAAAAAAACTATTGAGAAATTGCAGGTAAAGTTCAGATTTTTTTAAAATAGAAAACCTAGGAAAATACAACTAAATACTACTAAAATACTAATTTCAAAGGGGACGACTAATTTATTCTACTACATCTCAACACAATGAAAAGTCTTTTAAAAAGTCCACTTCAAAAAATTTGATTTTCTCATTATAACACTCATTATGAGAATTGTGTTTATTACAAACACTCTGCATTACCACACACTGTCTCCCTAATTTAACAGGAGTTTAATAGCAATCCGGCCCATTGTAGGCAACTACAGATCCGGCTGAAGTCTGAATTGAACAGGACGTTTGAAAAAGGGGGCGAACAGCCTCTATCCTATTAGAACTCAGACCGCTCTCAGTCTGCTCCCTCTCCGGCTGGAACGGCTGGCCAATCAGAGCAGCGAGGCCCCGTGTGCAGGAGAAAGCTCAGGAAAGCCGCATAGGACAGCAGTACAACAACAAAAACAAACCCTAGAGACATGAGTCCCAGGGAAACTGCTCGTCTGAACGTAACAAACATGGCATTTCTCCAATCATCGCTGACACTGCATTACACACATGTGGTTATAATGGGTTTATTATGAAAATACATCTGATTCTGGGTCATAGATGCCACAAACACGCCCTCAAGACCAGCAGTACCACTGCTTTTATTTCCTACCCAAATCTAACCTCACTGATTAGCCAGATTTTTATTTTTTTTTGTCGTCCCAGGTCCGAATCTACGACTACGATTAGGAGGGAAGGGTAAAAACCAACAGTACTACTGGGTCTGGGGGGCAGATCTAAGGATACCTGCTATAGGCGATTTGGGTCGGGACCCAAAACGGGTCGCGGGAGTGTATGAGGACGGTCCCGGAGTGAGTCTGTGGTCCAGCAGGCTGTGCCAGTGTGTGTATTCGGTGGGTCCCCGAAAGGTACTAAATTTCTCGTTTGAGTCCTGATATTAAAAAAATATTTTCAAAAAGTTTAAGATCCAGTGCTATAGGCTGTACTATCAGAGGAAAAAAAACTTCAGGTCTATTGACCACAGTTAACTCATGAGTTAGCAAGACAATCCCGCCCCCCCCCCCCCCCCAAAGATACATCAATAAAATATGAATAAATCATATTTATAAATTGATTCAATTTAATTACTCTCCATTCCATTTCATTTCAGTTAGTGAGCTAGCCAGCTAGAATAGAAAGTTTTGAGAAAAAAAAAAAAAGATTTAGGATTCCTTCAGTTTCTAGCCATCATCGTGCTGTATGACACAGCAGAAAAAGCTGGTTAGTCTATCATCAGGCTGCTGACCGGCACAAATGAGCTCACTGTAATATATGAATAGTAAAGTATTCATTTTCAACCGCAATCATGCTCAGAAAATGGGGAGCTGATTTAAAAAAAAAGATATATTAATCCAGATCATTTTGGAGGACTAAGCTTTCTTCCTCTGGCAGAAAAAAAAGGTGCGATGAAGTTCAGCATTTCAGACCAAAAACTACGACGTTTGAGTCACCGACACACACTGGATAATGACATATTCAGTTAATATTTAAAAACCTTGCACTGCATATTTGTAGAATTAAAGACTTCAAGGATTGGGTCAATACCACTGACTATAGACACATGTAAACTACTACTTTAGGTTAAATCTGTGGACACTTTGCAGATACTACAATAGTAGGAATATATATTTGATATAATTCTAATTGCTTTATTAAAGGCTGAGAGGGTCAAGACCAAACTATGTACCAGTCAGAGTCACAAGTCCAAAACACAGCATCAAAACCACTCTGCAGCATATTCACTAATCGTGCATCTGCACCTTGTTTTATTATACGGAGAGAGCACAGCCCCACCTTTTCGGTTTGGGTTTGTCCACCTTTTTGTGTGTAAATTCTGGACTCTTTCTGCAGAAATAAATCCTCTCTCTTATCTGGATATACTTTGTCTTGCCTAGTTATTATGAAGGGATAATTTTCTCCGCTAAAAATGGTCAATACATTTTTTAAGGGAGCCACTGCAATTTTTTTCTGGACAGTGTGAATAGGCAATTAAACTGATGCAAATTTATCACTAAATACTACTTTAGATATTTACCATTTTGTAAATATATTCCATTCCAAAGCTTTCCATTTTGGAAAAGGTTTTCTCTATTTGGCAACAGGTTTCTGCAGAACTAAGGTCTGCAGAAGGAGGTGAGAGTTTGAAGACGCACAGGTATCAGTCATAATATCTGGACACATTTTGCGACACCAGCCAGCTGCCAGGTAATGCACTGCTGCTCAGGAAGGACATCGGCTGATGCTCTACTGAGTTTTCAAACCGTTTCTGTCAAAAAGTCTGAGGGTAACCTGAGACACAGGATGATCAAAAGCTTGAAGATGTGAATATTACGATTTCACCCAAGCCGTCATGTAACAGTAATATATTTTAGGGGTTAAAGTTCTGCAAAATTGCAAAGAGGTTTGCCATGTACTGCTGACGTGATTTTGTTCTTGTATGAATACAAAGCAGAAGATTCCACTATGTGTGTTGAAGCAAATAAAAAAAGGAAGAAACCAAGTAACTTTCATAGCTGGGGCCGCTAGCTTGCATTACCCAGTTTGTGCTGTTACCAAGTAAGCAGCACCAAAATTACCTAGTTAAATCAGCTAGAGTACTGTCATTAGCCTATATTACGATGTCATGTCAGTGAATGTAACACAATTTACAGATTATTTCACCTGTTAACTGAATCTGAACCAGCATCAGTGCATTCATGTACTTGGCTTGCTATAGCTAACTTAGCACATGACCATCCATTTGCTGTTTCATTGGTTGCATTTCATGCACCAGGAAGTTCACAGAAATAATTCAAATACTAAATAGCCTTCAGAGTTGAGTATTATGTTCCGCCTAAATGCAATGCATGCTTTCTTTACTGTGACATCACAAATTAGCCTTAAAAATGAAGCAGCCCTTGGAACTATGGGCAATGAAGTTCAAAAAGAGCCCATGAAGGGTTTGTACTGTAAGTACAAGTCCTCCCACCATATGTCCCCTTAAGAATTATAACAGTATCTAATCTTACCACTAGATTTTTAAAAAGTAGTTGCTGCCCTTCAGAGGTGACTGCTCATGTGTTAATGTAGGTGCATGTTTCTCAGTAGCACACTTTTCATGCAATTTAGACAATATTTCTTGGTATTGAAAATGTTTATTTCCAATTGAATCCAAATGTTTATTGAAAATAGTAGACAATGAAAGCAAACTGTTTTTAGTCTACATTTTGTTAGACTTTACACTGGATTCTTCATTCATTACCAAATACTTTTTAAATCTTGTTTAAATATAATCATGTTTCACCTCCAGTTAATACAGACAGCTGAATTATTATTATTATTATTATTATTATTATTATTATTATTATTATTATTAATAATAATAATAATAATAATACCAAGGCCATTTCAGTTTATAGCATAATTCTGTGGCAGAATAGCTTACTTGTAATTTCATAGTCTGAAAATCATATGGTTTTAATCAAAAGGTTTCAAAATACATGGAAGTTTCACACTAACAAGAAACAGTCTCAGGATTTATATATTATACGCATCATAATTGTAAATGCAGGTGTTGTAATTCAGCTAATCATCTAAATTTGTTCTGTCACAATACACGAAAGGCCTTGGATCCCACGATGAAGCGAAATATGCATATGTAACCGAGCTACCCATGCTTAATTATAAACCAAGTGGTAAATATTTTAAAACGATGGCAAAATAAATAACGTATCTAATAAATCAAACAAATCGTTGCAGAGCCATATGTCCCGTTAAGCATCACAACACAGTGGTTAAAATCTGTGTCGCGACTACAGAAGATATTTACAGTAATGAAATAATTAAAAAGAAAACACAGAAACACTTCAAGCACGTACTTGCGTCAGACAGATACAATCTTGAAGGCAGCGCTAGCTACAATAATCTGCAGCGAAAACCTCTCTCAGTATCAACATAACTAGCCAGCTTGCTAGCTAACTTGGACGCAAATCGCCAGTTGGGCTACAGTAGCTCCCTCGCTAGCTAGCATCGTAAACCGCCGCTGCAGCCGCTGAGGAGAGCATTGGAAAAGAGCAAAAAAATACAGCAGGCCCTAGCGATAAAGACCGGGGAAGCGAACGACACTGAAAATACAGTAAGTAACGTACACCGCATCTGAATATACACGTTCATTTGTGAAATAAATATGCATGTTGACTAACGCAAAATATATAACATGATCATCAGGAATTTCGTGCATCATCTGGTCCCCCCCCCCCCCTGCAATGCATCCCCACGACAGCTAGCAGGCTAGCTAGGTAGCTAGCTACATAGTACAGCCGGTGTTTCCTGAGGATTTACATCCAGCCAGCTCCGCTCCAGCATTTGACTCCCTCTTCCCATCTACACCCCATTTCCCGCACCATACCTCCTCGGGAATGTCCTGTTGGCTCTCGGGGATCCCTCCGGAACATATGGGTTCGAGCCCCGCTCCCAGTTCGTCCAGTCCCCTCTCCCGCTCGGGATCACGATCCATGGCGTCTCCGTTGAAGACGGGCGGTGGGGACTCGGCGCTGCTCAACGCCGCCATTTTAAACTGCGAGAAGCTGAGTGTAAAATAATAGAGAAAAGACCTAAAGACAGAGACTGAAGGGGGAGACAGAGAGAAGCAGGAGACGGCAGGAGTAGGCTAGGCGGCTAAAGCTGGGTACCAATTCATCAGTAATATTTGTAAAATAAATAAATAAAATGATAGAACGCTTCGTGCAGATTTAACTTAAAAATATCTTGCATCATCACCTGACCACTTTTAATCACGTGGTGCAAAGCAGACTAAATTTCCACTTGTGATTCCGCTCTCTATTCGACTGCAACTTTGCAGCAGCAAACAGCCTAATAATAATAATAATAATAATAATAATAATAATAATAATAATAATAATACTTTACTAGAGTTGTTGTCATTTTCAGTTGTTTAGGCCTAATGTCCATTGTTTAGGCCTCATGTTGCAAATTATTAAACTGTCATGTATCAAAATTTCAATATAAAAATAATTAAATTTCTGTTTTCATGGATTAAAGTGTACGTTAAAAACATTAAAACATTCTCCTGTGAAAAAATATTTTACAACAAGTGGAATGTTGTTTGGAACGAGAAAAAAGAAAGGTTTAAAAAGTAGCTGAATATTAATATTTGTATTTACTGCAAATTTGCTGCGACAATGTAGTAAAATACAAACACTGAATATTGCATATACAGTTTGTTTTCTGTATGCAGCTGAATAACATTTATTCTGAGCAAGTAGAATGGCAAAGACATATACACTTTTTAAGGTCATGCCCATCACCTTTTAAACACTGTTCAAAACAATAACAATGTCCTGAGTAATTTCCATACATTCCATGTGACATATGAATATGATCTTACCTAACAATTCATGTTGGTAATCACATTTCACACATTGATAAAAATATTTTACATAATGCACATTTAAAAAAAATTAATTGAATGGTTTTCGATTGATTGATTTATTGATTGATCGATGGATTGATATCAAATAATGCACAGAAAGGACATCTCCAGTGCACTGCTCAGGAAATCATTTGGACTACATCTGCATTACCTGGGATTTCAGAGGATCACCACGAGACATTGAGCTGAAAAGAGCATAAGTACAGATCAACAATTGAAGACACAGCTGTATTCTACACTACACTGTGACACTACTCAATATTCATTCCTTTAGCATTATGCATAGCATTTTCGATAAGTTAAAATAAAATAATCTTATTTTAAGTGGACAAGACAGCAGTTGGCTGTATGTTCATCCTTGCACCTGTGGCATGACAACTGACCTCCCTTGCAGAGGGTGAATATGCCATTACTTCAATCAGAATGGCATAGTTAATGTCAGCCAAGTGCACAGGCAGGCAGCACTGGGAGAGGATGTACAACTCCCACACTGAGGTAGCCCCACTCCTTGGCTTGCAGTGTGGGAGCTGTCCAGTGCTGAAGCTCCACTCCCTGCCATCTTGGCCTCCAGTGTGGGAGCTGTCCAGTGCTGAAGCTCAACTTCCTGTCTTTCTGGCTTGCAGTGTGGGAGCTGTCCAGTGCTGAAGCTCAACTTCCTGTTATTCTGGCTTGCAGTGTGGGAGCTGTCCAGTGCTGAAGCAGAGATTCAAGCTAAAAGCGTGTGTGTGTGTGTGTGTGTGTGTGTGTGTGTACATATATATATATATATATATGACACATGACAGCATTGAACATGATATATAATCATTGGTCTTGATGCTGTGTTTGTGTCCACATTTCACTTTCTCCATATTTATCCGTAATAGAATCATTTTATCATTTACCTTGATGAGCATCTATTTAATAGTGCTTGATTGTATAATCAGTCGTGAGCCTTTGCTTATTGCCGAATGATTGCTGAACTCGGAGTGTCTGTTCGCACATCTGGATGATGACTGCAGAAATTCCGGTTCGTAGAGAGTGCTTGATTCAGTTTCCAGCTGCTACTCATACCGTATCCCGTCAGAGCAGTTAGGCACATTCATAACCACTTTCTTTTTCTGTGCATTCATGGGAGACATTAATGGCCGGTGGTTCAGATGTGACAGGGGTTCCAGGACAGCAGATGCAGTATTGCCATGCTCAGCTTTGTCATTGTGCTCCTCACCTGTGGCAGTGGGTTGTTTGCGCCTCACTGTCTCTCTCGCTCACCGCCGGTCGCCTGAACGGCTGAATCTGTGTCAGAGTGACGGGCAGTTTCATCCCGACGGCCTCCTCATCACTTCCAATGCGTAGTCTGCCCTGGAAGAGCCATCTTTGCCTGTCGCTCGCGGGGGTTTCTCAGCCTGTCAGGTCTATGTTGTGGGCTGGAATGAGAGCAGAGAGCACAACACCCTTACGCGTTTATTTATTTATTTACTTATTTATTTATTTACAGCACCTTTCAAGCAGAAAGCACAGGGTGCTTTTACAAACAATTAGCAAAACATCAGAAATTTAACATGAAAATGTGAGGCAATATATCAATAATGAAGACATGGGGGGAGGGGGAGGTTGGAGAGAGGGAGGAGTTGAATGTTTTGGGATGTCATGTTTGGGGGTACTCAGGTCCACCAATAGAAAAACTTATCCAAGTGCCAGCAATACCTGTGTTCTTGATAGAGGGAGATTGTGACAAGCATTTAAATTTTAGCGGTTCTACTCTTTAATACACCACACTCATTAAACAAACAAATAATCTTCTTTCATTCTCATAGAATCCAGGTAAAAATAATAAACCAAAACAACAAAAGACAAAATAAACTGAAATACCTCTCCTCACTCAGACTTGGTCTCTCTCAGAGTGCAGATTCCCCATCTCCCATGGCCTGTGGTAGAAAGAAGCACCATTTTAAGCCCAGGGCTGATTGGTTAATACAACCCAAGCGTGTGTGTCCACTTAACCAGCAGGAGTGGCTCTAGATTGATCAAATTCTCAATCCCCTTGAACTCAACCCTGCCACACTGTTATGTTCCATAGAATAAAAAAAAGAACAAAACAGTAACCATAACTCAGGATACAATTACGCACACGAAAGCTGAGGGCTTGTTTTCTTTAAATGAAAGACTGTCAGCCTGGGTGAGCAATGGGACAGGCAGTCTGTCCAAAATAATACCCCTCTCCAGTCTGTTGTGGAAAGACAAAGGATGGTCTGTAAATGGTCATGGGCCATGACACCCCTGATGCATCATCAAACCTGCAGTTTCACTTTAAACAGACCAGTGTGTGGATAATTTAGTCATCCATCTAAATGTTCATTTGAATTACTGCAAATTAATCAGCATATAAATATATATATATATATATATATATATATATATATAATATATATATGTATATTGTTTCGTACAACACAAACATGTTAATCTTCTTTGTGCATATAGCAGACCCTGCCACTGTGATTCTGTGATTCTTCTTGACCTCTAATGGAGGATACAACCCTTGGAATAATCCTGATCCCTTTTATGGCACCCCTGGTTACTGGTGCATGCACATTCCATGCACATTACATTGTATGTTTTAATAATTCTCCCCAGTCAATACAGCCTACCACTAGGTGTCGCCGTGGGAACAGCAAATCGATCACTGGCTCTAAAACCTTTTCGGTATTGCAAGCACGTCCTTCAACGTATCCATTAACACAATTCAGAAGATTAAATAAATGAAAGGAGATAACAACATGTTTTCAAAAAGTGAGAGACAAGTTAATGTAATTCTAAAGTGACAATTTAGCAATGAATGAAGGCAGTAATGAGCAACAAATAGCCAAACCTATTAAAACTGACTTTGAAAACTGGAAATAAAAACATGATTTCTCAAACTTCTGCAAACCAGAAAAGCCACAGCAGAGAAAAGCAAAATGTTTTATCTGAAGAAAAAAAAATAGTATTGGATAACATAATATGTGGAGATTACCTTTCCGGGTAATGAACAAATGAACAGCACTGCAATTATTTCTCATTTCAACAACAATAAAAGCAGAAATAAGATCACAAAAACATAAAATTATTCACACACACACACACACACACACACACACACACACATGCTCTCACAAATATACTTCAATAAAACAACCTTACAAATACTTAAATGCACAAGATAAATGTATCTGCCAGACTCAGGAAGAGTGTCCTCCAAAAGTATGGGAACAATGGCATGAAATCTGTCAATTTTGTTATTTACTAAAAATGAATATGAGACAAAAGTACAGAAAATCCGCTTTCATTTCATGGTATTTACAAGCATATATATTTTAATTCATTTGGAGTCAGAGGCATACACCTCCATGAAGAAAATAACAGTAACTATAGCTGAAAAACAACTTATCTGTATATGGAGAGGACAGAAGAATTTGTTAAGAAGGACGGAAACTAAATATTTACAGTACAACAGTTTGGAAAGCCTTGGAAAAAGAATGAAACCACTAGTGGACTCAGAAATGAACATCATTCAAGGTCAGCCAAGGAAGACAGCTGCAGTTAATGACAAACAAATCCTAAGAGCTGTGAATAAAAACTCTGAAAATGGTCAGTGACATTATCAGCCGTTTCCAGTGGGCAGGGGTGAAAATATCACAGGCCACCATGTGCAGAAGACTTCTAAAGGCCAGCATACTAGAGGCTACACTGCAAGATGCAAACTTTTCATTGGCAGCAGTAGTTGAGAGGCCAGATTAGAATTCACCAAAAAAATATCGAGAAAAGCCAAAGGAGATTTGGTACAAAGTTTCTGGACAGATGACACCAAAATAAACCTTTACCAAAAGGATGAAAAGCTGAAAGTATGGAGACAGGAAGGAACAGAGCATGATCAGAAGCACGTCCCCTCATCTGTGAAATATGGAGGAGGTAGTGTCATGGCTTGAGAATGTGTAGCTGCTTCTGGAACAGACTCGCTCGTCTTTATTGATGATGTAATGGAAGATGGCAGCAGTAGGATGAATTTGGAAGTGTGCAGACAGTTTATAGGTTTCACTGTATATGAGGAAGAAACAATAGCTGATATGTTCTCTAAAACATCTGGAATTTTACAAGACTAGGTAAGTGCTGGTACAGTAGCTTACAGTCAGCACATATAATTGAACTTTACACACCTTTCGGGTCAAAGGATATGGAAAATATTTCACATGATTTGTTGGGGGTGTGGAGTGGGGAGGCCTTGATGATATCTCATTGCAGCATCTGCAACCACAGTTTGACTAATCTCTCCCCCATTGAGAACCACTGGTCTAAAGGGGTAGTACAATGTTGACGATGCACCCCAGAACACTGGGATGCTGTGGCTGAGCCATTTTGGAGTGGATATAGACAGTCTGTGTACTTCGTAGGAAGCAGTTTTTGATGAAACCGTGCACATATTAAGTTCCGTTCCAAGTAACCATGGCATCCTATTTGGAAGTTCATTGTAGATTTTTTCATATGTACATTTTTGGTGCCTTGAGGCCACAAAATCTTGGACCCGTTGAGGTCCATTGCATGAAAATGGAGGGCCTTTTTATTTTATTTTTATCTATAGTCTTAGAGAATGGCCTCAAACAGTATAAAAGCATATGCAAGATTGTATTCTGTTTTGTCAATAGAAGTATGGCTGATTTTTAATAATGTCAAACATAAATAACACTAAAAGGCATATTCTGAAGGCTGTTACACTGAACTTGAACTAACTACTACTGGACTAAGTGAACTTAGTCCAGTAGTACACTGTACTACTGGACTAAGTGTTAACACAGCTAGGAGTTGGCAGTGTATTAATAATTCAGCAGTTTCGCTCAGAATGGTGTCAGTCAGAGAAAGATACTCATGCACAGATGTCAGGGGTTTCACACAGGAGAGCAAGTTGGGTAGTGCCGTATGATTAAAAGCAAACACTACACAGATGCTGAGTTTGCAAAAGGGTCTGGACTTGGTTTGATCACGTGAGTATAACAGGGACCAAGCAACGGAAAGATTTTGGCCTGTCCACCTTCCCAGCTGTTCCCAGCTGGAGTTTTGAGTGTTAATGAGAGATGACGTGATTCTGCTTTACAGGATGACATCACTGCTATCCTTCTGTAAAGAATCTGTGCAGATGTGTGTTTTCAAACTGCAAGGCTTAACTCTAGCAAATGCACTCCAAATGTTATGTGTTAGAGTTGCACTGGACATTTTACTGTGTATGTGTTTTTAAATCTCAATAAATGTTAGGCCTGCAGTATTTTGGAATGGGCTAGAAGTGCAGAAGACATTACCAGAGGTGTTATTGTCACACGATGACATTTAGGCTTTACCATTCTTTAATAGCACGCATGAAAGAAAACAAGAAAAAAAAACCTAGGAAATCAGTAAATTGATTACAAGTGGTACACAGGTTGAATAAGCACGGGACTAATCAATGCAATAGGCCAACTCAAAATGCCACATGCACATATTTTAGGCAGACCACTCCCCAAATAACATGATATTTGCAAAGAGAACATTATAATGAAGTGCAGTACAAGAGTCCAGGAGATGTTGACATTTTATTGCAGTATGAATATAATTAAGAAAAATATGTTTGCGTTTTAGATATTTATTATTGTAGCCTGCAAACAATGTTTATAATAAATTAACTCTCTTGTATCCATGACGTGGTACACACATTTAAGATATTTAAACAGACAGACAGGGTCGGGCGATAAGGTATGAACCAGCAAAACAAAAACGATTTTTGCACATACTGTAGGCACAGGCGCGTGGACTTGTCCTTGCTGGCACAACTGTTTTGTTTAGCGTGTTTTAAACGTGCCTTTTCGTTCCAGATTCTGATCGATTTAAAAGCCTCATCGTGACTGGCTTTCCTTGTCTCTGTAGGTTCCGACGAATGGCAAGGGAAGGCTGTGGAGCGAAGAATGAGATAAGCATCTTTCCACTCAGCGAGCATCTGCACAGCTGCTGCAACTCTCTCTCTCTCTCTCTCTCTCTCTCTCTCTCTCTCTCTCCCTCGCTCGCTCGCTCGCTCTCTGTCTCTCTGTCTCTCTGACACACACGCACGCACACACACACATACGCACGCACACGCGCACAAAGCCACAAGACCCCATTCCAGCCCTCGAACGCTGGAATTTGTGGTCGTAACCGACGTTAACTTTGCGCACATGTTAACGGGATCGCGCTACAATGGCGTTACAGCTCCGCAACGTAACGGAAACGGAATGATTCGACGCGGATTCACGTCGAGGAGCTGTCCGCGATAGTTGAGGTGCTGATGCGGGTCTGAGAGACGCTAGCATGGCTGCCGGGAGACTGCTGCTGTACGCCGGCCTCTTGCTATCGCTCTGCGCCCTTGGGATGTTAGCCGTAGCTATCTGCTCGGATCACTGGTACGAGACGGACGCCCGGCGGTACAGGGAGCGCTGCAGGAGCTTCTCCAGCCGCAGGAACGACCCGGGCTTCATTTACATCCCCAACAACAGCCTCCCGTTGCGCGCGAGGACGTCTAGGCTGGACCGCTGGGAGGAGAAGCTGCCGCTCGCCCGGAATCAGCGGCAGCTGTTCGCCATGAGCACGGCGGATGAGTGCAGCAGACGGTATAACTCCACCAACATGGGGCTGTGGAGCACGTGCCATCGACTGGGATTCGACCAGGATATCGAAGACCTCATTCGGAAAGGTAAGTAGCGCGGGGGTTGTTGAATTGCTTGGCAGATACATCAAAACAGCGCTGTGCAATAGTTTTGCGGCTGTTTAGCTCTCTTCATAAGCTGGGGTAGATAGTAAAAAGAAATGCGGACGAAAATTGGAATTTGAGTCCTGACTTTTCGGGCAGTTGCTGATACTTTAAATATGGAATGAAAACGTGTTTTTGTAAGGCTGAGCGGAGAACCGCCCTCGTTATGTGTGCTGTTTTTCCACCTCATTCAGTCAAGAGTAAAGCAGAGAGGGCTGTTGATAGAAATGGAATTACAGCAGACTACAGCAGAACTGAAAATGTTATGGCGGGGAATCTAACCGCGGTAGAGAGTCGCACGTGAACCACCCCACAGACTGCGCCACACGGTTTCCTAGAAATTTTCACTGGAAATAGTGACGGGCATTCCGGGTCCTTTCGTCGAGTCGGATCATTTGGCTCAGCTCACCGATAGGAGACGGCTCTTTCGGCTCCCAAACGGCTCTTCGTACAGTAGCTAGCATTTCCGGTTTTTGAAAATAAGGCAAAGTTAGCGATAGTTTGACCGATGATAGGTGTTTGTGCGCTGTACTGTATATAATTGTTCGATGCAATCTTACTAAATCTTCCAAATAACATTATTTTACTCTATATTTCTTATCAAAACCATTTAAATAAATGCAAAAACACTATTACACATGAACAGGTAGGTAATTTTTGTTGAAATTAATTGCACACTGAACACGGTGCATAGACTGAACCATTCAGAACAAACCACACATAAAAATAGAACATTATATTGCATAATAACAATGAAAAATAAATGAAAATGTGAAAAACTGCAGCCTCCAAATCAGAACCAGTCAACTGGCCACTTTTTTTTTATCTCTCTTTCTGTATGATTACTATCAAATTAGGATTATTGCCGCTGAGCTCAAAAACTTTATTTGCTGAGCACATCAAGCATCTCTTTTTCAGAATGAAAGTGCACGCACTGATTGATTGACTGATTCATCCATTTGTTAATCCATTAGGAAAGTGTTTTGCATCTGGAACAGTTCAGATGAAAGCACACAGCAGATAACAGCATTCCAATACAGTTTATTCAGTCTTTTCAAGACCACGTACATCATCAAAGCAAGAGGCAATACAATCAGACACCTGTGCTCATACTGCCTACATGCACAGGAGAGAAAAGGTACTGAAAAATATACAAAAACGCAAGTAATGTTAATGTAGCATAGTGGGAACCCTGTTCCTGGAGATCTACCATCCCGTAGGTTTTCACTCCAACCCTAACAAAGCACACCTCATTCAACAGCCAGAGCAGGGCTGCCCAACCCTGTTCCTGAAGATCTACTATTACTATCTAGCTACTACTATTCTGTCAGTTTTCATGTCAACCCTTTAAGGTGTGAGGTCACAGGTATGTGGTTAGAATGTTCTTATGTGAACATTCTAATGCTGATGCAACAGTCACTACTGGTAATTGAAAGCAGTGGAGTTCTACAACACTGACTTTGCATTTTTGGAAAAAAAAAACATTCCAAGAAAACTTACCCTGCAAATAGTTAAGGATTCAAGGACATGACCCCTGGCATGTGAGCTTTGCTCCCTCCCAGTGGCCAGTGAGGGTATTGCACCATACCTGTGTGAACGTGTGTGTCATGGGCGGGGCATCCACCCCTGGAGGCATGGGGTGGTAGTGAGGAACACAGGCAAGCAGGGACCATCCCCTCTCAGGGAGAAACAGAAAGGGGGAGTGGGGGGGGGAGGAGAAAAGAGGAGAGAGATGGGTAACCAGACTCCACTGTGCTCCCCGCCCCCACCAGCCCCAGCCCTGAGGGAGGTCTATTAGGCCAACAAGCAAATTAATTTACATGCACAGCAAGGGAGGCGCCTGTCTCATGGCAAAGCTTTTCTGCTGCAGTGGGACGAGCGGGAGCTTCAGTCTGTACAATAGCCTGACTCTGCGTGGAGAACGCGGTCTTGCGGTTAAACTAATATGGAATTATGCTCCTCTCATGGGACCTCGTCTCCCTCCGGAGGCACGAATTAAACACCGTGGGGGGACATGTAGAGGGCATCCGTCCCAGAACTGAACCTCACTGTGGGGTGGAAAGGACTCCTTTAATGGAATAAGTCCAGTTTTCATTCGGGAACCTTTTTTTAACATTTCAGAATCAGGCTGGAATCTTGTTTCTATGGGGACATTAGTCAATAAGGAATTTTACAAGCAGTGAACATTTCCGTGTGTTCATGCTTTGCTTTTTTTTATGGAAAGAGATCCTGACCATACGGTCCACCTCTTGGCTGTGGCTCTTTAACTGTGTGCTTTCAAAAAATCTATGTGTACAAGATACATATTTCAACATTACTGTAAAATTGTTTTTAAAAAAAGCTTCACTATCTAAATGCATGGCCTTCCGGATAAGATACAGACTCACTGGCTGTAGGAATGCAGACATGGCTGGACACTGCATTCAGATCATGCTGTGGGTTAAATTTAGAAACGGATAAAACTCAAAGTGCTCTGGTGCTTGGGAGGAAATGATAAAAAATGCAGTATACCTTCTGTGGGAAGGATCCTGGTTTGCTTTAGTGTGAAGGACCCAGGCTTGCTTTAGTGTGAAGGATCCTGGCTTGCTTTGGTGTGAAGGATCCTGGCTTGCCTTAGTGTGAAGGACCCAGGCTTGCTTTAGTGTGAAGGATCCTGGCTTGCTTTGGTGTGAAGGATCCTGGCTTGCTTTGGTGTGAAGGACCCTGGCTTGCTTTGGTGTGAAGGACCCTGGCTTGCTTTGGTGTGAAGGACCCAGGCTTGCTTTAGTGTGAAGGACCCAGGCTTGCTTTAGTGTGAAGGATCCTGGCTTGCTTTTGTGTGAAGGATCCAGACTTGCCTTAGTGTGAAGGATCCTTGCTTTAGTGTGCAGGATGCAGTGCACATTACACAGTACTGATCTTGGCAGTACACAGAAAATAACTGTGTGCACATCCCAGCCATAGTGGGTCAGGCGGTGGCTAAGGAGATGGAAGAAGAGGGAAAATGGAAGCTCCGAGCCGCGAGCTTTGATGTGCCCGTGTGCGGATATTTCTCTCTGATCTCTGGCAGCGTCTGGGATTAGCCGTTTTGTTACAGGAGCCGTTAAGTCCGAATCTCAGGGGCTCGTTTTGAGCAGTGCCCCTGAGAAGCGGAAGGGGTTCTCTGTATCGATGTTTTAGGAGCAGCAGTAGGCCTACACAGGGCCCTTCATATTCTGCACAGATATACACATGGAACAGTTTTAGTCCAGAATATAAATGAAATAATGAACTGGCTGAAACCTGCAGACCACAAATCCAGTTTATAGTCCGTTCTGATACCTCACGGAAAAAGTCATAAATGTGTGTACCTGTATAATGTAGTTTGGGGCATTTATACCGTACAGTCAATTTTTGCAATTGTCATTGATTAACAATTAAAAGCAAATGTTCTTTTTTTTTTTTGTTCTTCAATGCAATTCGGCATGTTCAACAGTGACCAAAATGAATGACTCAATTTTTTTTATTTCAAAGTCAAAATAAAACAAGAAAAGGGAAAAATGATTATTGAATCCAGGTCATTCCCTCAGCTCCTAATCCCAGCCCCCTAACTGTATTTTTCCACATTTTTTCAGGCAGGGAAGAGATAGAGAGAAATGGGATAAAAATACAGAAAGTTTCACAGCCAGAAATCGAATCCCACGCAGGGCCGCTCGGGGATTCGTTTGTGCGTAACAGAGTGGGCTGCCCTGTGGACTGAGTCACGGTCTTGCCTGTCTGCATCATTTTGATTGGTTCACCCGTCACTACCTTAAGACTCACAGCTAGGAGTTGGCAGCCATGTCCTGTGTTTACTGTACTTCGGTTTCACTGGAAGATTAAGCATTTACTGGTTTTAAATGGACCTTGGCAGTGCCTGCTTTGGTCTCAGGCCCAACGTCTGACCTGTTAACCGCATGCACTGAGGAAGCTATCATTGACTTCACAAACTGTGTGTTCAGTCCACACGCCTGTGTGTAAAGCTCATCGTGCCTGTTGTCTAAGGCTAATGACTTTTATAAGGAAGAGAAGAAGGATGTAAGAATGAGGATCTGAGTACAGACAGGAGAAATAAACAGAAATAAATGTTTATCTCACAGAAGGCAGAATTAATTTTTATGTAGCCCACTGTCCATGTTTACATGGAAAGTAGAATTTTCTCCCAGGTCAAACTGCGAGAAATACCAGCCTCTATTCAACCCAGCGAAGAAGACTGTCCACTTGTTAAGCCCAACAAGGACAGGGTTTCAGAGTAGATGCTTTCTTTAACGGCGGATGCTTGGGCACAGTGGTCGCTTTCAGAAGCCGGCTACTTGCGATGCAAGGAGGCGCTGAAGTCCTGTGTGGCCCTCAGAAGCAGAGAGGGGCAGTGCTGTTTCACTGACTTAAATGGACGAGTCATTGCGTTCTGTCTTACGTGCGTTCCGCCACATCTGATAGAGACTTGGATTCCTCATCCTGTCTTACACTGTCAATGACCTTTAATTAACCGTGGTCCTGGAAACCCAAACAATGTGATTTGTATGTTCACACAAACACCATCCAGTTCAAACCCAAGAACCAAAGATAAGGTAACTGAAATCAACTTGTTCATGATTGTGTTTGACAGGGACGCAGCACATTAATAACATCCATGTAAATGTGCCAGAGTTAGCCAGGGAGGCTCATTTTTATCTCTAGTCCCTGGACCACAGGGCTTTGGACTCTGAGCAAATGGTCAGAGGTGGAAAATCCAGGCCTGGAAAGTAAAAGTCCTCCCCGGTATTTTGTTCCACCCACCTGGATTTGCTAATTAGCGCAATTCTTCAGCCAGGAGGCAGAATTGATTAGTGAATTCAGCTAGCTGAGTTTATGGGTAGAAGAAACACACGGATGGCAGGACTTTTACTTTCTGACCTCTGGACTTTTCACCTCTGCAAATCCGTACATTTCTCTGAACATCTAGCAGCTTAACATGTTTTTAGATCAATAGTCAAAGGAGGACTAAAACTGGACTAAAACAAGCACTGAACTGTGGGTAACAGTTTGTTGTGGGAGAGGCACCATATTTTCTTCCCTGAGCTGTACGCTGCGCGAACAAGATGTAGGTAGATTTTTGGGAGGGTTCTGGGTTTTGCTCAGCACAGTTATTCAGCTAACTCAGTAATCCTGCTTTGTGAAATACTAGCTGTAGCTGAGCATAGCTAATGTTAAATAAGGCAGACATTTGCCAGCACTCCGGATTCATACTCATCTACAGTTCTGGCACCGAAGAAGACCAATCTCTGGAAAACACAGGGGAAGGGTGCACGAAGGCAGTTTTCTTTCGTCGAGTGGAGTAGGATTTCAGTTTTATGCTTATGTTTTTAATATTTTATGTTTTATTCAGTTTTATGCTTACATGAGTATAAGACAAAATATTTAGCCTGACAGAAATGCCAGGGTGGTCAGAGAGAACAGGACTGCTGGCTGTTTGTTTATTTTGTCCAAACAAAAGTGAATGAGCGATTCGAAATGCAGATACACCATATCAGTGTTATTCTAGAACACCGCTCCATTGCCCCAACAGAAGCCACTGGCTTCCCTGCAAGCAAAATCCTCACATTTGTGTGTGCAAGACCAAACAGAAAATACCTTTCACACAGCCAACACAATGGTTTTTTATGTTTTTAAAACACGTTTATGTCTAAGGTAAGAGCCTTTTTTCTGTAGGCCTGTGGATGGAGGGGGTGATGTGGACCGAGGGAAAGCAGAGCCGCTCGCTGGTGTGCTGGGGTTATATTTTCGGGGGGGGCGTTTCAGACGTCCTTTATGCTGATTTATGCCGATGTGAGATGTTTTTAATTAAAGGCTCTGCGTGTGCGGAGACCGCGCGGGTCACTGTTCTGGCGTTTACAAGACATCCGTCTCTCCGCCAATAATTGGATTGCCCCCCCCCCGACATCCCCCCTTCTGTCCTGCACTGGCTTGCGTATGATTGGCCAGTCTGTAGGCAATGGCATAAAAATTAAAAAAAACACTGCAGTGAACTCAACTCAAATGAGCCAAAATAGACTGCCTCTCAGTTCAGATCTTGGGCAATCAAATGTCTTTCAGATTGGATAATGGCTCACTTTGAGCTGTGCTGTGATAAAAATTTAAAAAAAGATGAAATATGTCCAATAACTGTAAAACCTTGAATATAATGAGAAAGAGTATGAAAGGGAATGTAAATATTGTGTTTTGGCAGCATGTTAAACCAAGATTGTCTAAACTGCTCTAGTGCACATGCCTGAGTGTATGAAATCTTGTCAGCAGTTTCTGATTTATGAAAGCTATATTTGGTGACCATAAATACCTAGCCGTGTCTCATAAAACCATCTGCCGAGGTCGATGAAATGTTTTAACGCACCCGGACACAAAAAATGTGCCATAATGTGAGGCTGATAAAGCAAACAATGTAAAAAGTGAGGCAGTGATGGTGTTTTGCAGCCACATTGCCTGTGGTTGGGCTAGGCCAAGGAACCATTGGCCACAGCAAGCCGTTGGCACACATTTACAGTGCATTACATTACATTTATTTAGCAGACGCTTTTATCCAAAGCGACATAGGAAAGTGCATATCATGGTCATTGGACAACTACAAAACACAGGTTCAGTAAGGTACAGGTACAGTGAACACTTGATCAATGTGGCCGGTGTTACTGCAGATGAGTTATGCTTTACAGTGCCTTACTGGTCCCGGGCTCAGGGGCCTCCTCAAATCTGCCTGGGGTCGTCAGCTTGGTTTTGACAGCGTTTCAGATGAAGTGGGCCCGCATGGGAGAGGTGTTCGGCCATTTTGAGAGAACCTCTGCCTGTGCCGGTTTCCTGGAAGTGGCGGAAGAGACAGCTATCTTGTTGTGTGTTCCTCTTGAAATAAGCACATGGAGGAGCTTGTTGATAGCGGCTGATAGAGAATGTTGGCTTGAGAAGGCTGTGAGGGTTTTTAGTGACCCTGTGATTTACTGGGAACACAAATGAACTCAGGCTGATCAGCAGGGTCACCGACGAGGCACCAAACTGGAGTGCCAGAAAAGGGCCAGACACACAGAAAGCAAGTTTCCCAAGGGATGAGACCGAAGGCAATACTGTCATACTGTTATATACGAGAATATTGCCAATATGCACAGAGAAATCTGAGCACAGCCAAGCCATGTCCAAAGGTATGTGAAAATCTAATGAAGAACGCTAAGGAACAAAACAAGTTAGCCATTTTTCCAAATCTGACAACGCTCGATAACGTTTTTGATAGTAATCAAAATTGACAGATACAATATTGCTGTGTCTTTTGAGAGCTGAAGAGAAAAACCTGCCTGCGGAAATATGTCAAAATTACTTTGGCACAGCATTTCCCACGAGGCACCACTGCTTGTACTTTTTAAAAAATTTTTATACTGAAGTGATTATTTTTGTCTGGTTTATGTACTCACAGCGTTAAGATTACATTACCGGCATTTAGCAGAAGCTCTTATCCAGAGCGACTTACATTGTATCCAATTATACAGCTGGATACATACTGGAGCAATGCAAGTTGAATACCTTGCTCAAGGGTCCAACGGTAGTGCCCTACTGGGGAATCGAACCTGCAACCTTTAGGTTACAAGACCAACTCCTTAGCCATTATACTACACTGCCGCCCACTATTTACACAGTGTCATCCTTGCTCCTCCTGTGAGTATTGTGAGAGTCAGTATGATTATGAATGATTATGATTATGATTATGCTCTCTGGACTTGTGACATTTGGGGCTCTATTTTCCGAGCGGCGCATGGCGGGTGGGTGGTGAGCCGTCCCCCTGGCAACGCGGCATTTTCCTCATGCAGGCCTGTGCCTGATGGGTGTCTGTGAAGGTTTTGCTGTCAGCGTAGTCTGTGATTCGTGCCCGCGCTGCCCGCCTGCTCAGACCTGGGTTTCAGTGGAGGACCCAGCTATGGCTTAAGTAGCCATTTTTCATAGTTTTAAATTTTGCTCTGTGGACAAAAAAATTTTGCTCCTCAGGCTCCACAATCTGGGAGCTGCATCAACAAGAACAAGGGGAGTTTCAAACTATCGGTTTAACATTCATCAAAGACACAAGGCAGGTGACTGGTTATATGCTAATGTGTATTATTGATTTTTATTATTATGGATTTATACTTTTTCTTTTTAGTGTCAGTCTGTTGGGAGCCTGAGTGAAATGGAACTTGGTTGAAGTTGTGAACCGGGTCCTGAGTCGCCGCTCCTGCCCCTCAGTTGTACCCCATCCCGGGAGGGGGAGGGGGCAGCGGGTTGTGATCACGAGCCTCTCGTGCGTTCACACTCTTCCTCTCATCCTCTCGGGGATTTTTCTGCTGCTCCCTGCCACCCGCTTCCCTGAGTTCCTCGGTGGCCCCCGGTACTGGTGGAGAGCTTTCAGCCCCGCTGGGGTGGCGGGATGGCGGGAAGGCGCTGCCTCTCCGTTCTGCTGTCCTTATAAATTATGAAACGGATTCTTCCCGATGAAATAAGTCAATATATATTCTGTGCAGCACCTTTGGTTCTTTCTCTTTTTTTTTCCCCGAGGCGTGCAGTCAAGGCTTTGCTGTGCGGTGTTCTGGATGTTGGCTTAAGCAGGTGTGAGTTTTGTTATTTATTTTAGTTTATTTTATTTTTATTGTTTTTTGTCCTCTTTATGGCAGCTTGATGAAACTAAAATGAAACCAGGTGAAATGAACTAACGAGCCTCGACAATTGCATTCGTGACACTTTATTTCTTCCTAAATCATGAGTATAAACTAATCTAAGTCAGCATTGTAAATGGTACAAATGTCCTGCTTCATTTTTCACATCTTTTTTAAAGACAAGTCTCTCTGATGCTCCCAACTGTAGTTATAAAGCTTTAAATAAGGTACCCCCTAAATGGGCAAGGATTGGGCAGATTTGGCATCTGCGCTAAGGGGTTAAGACTGCTTGAATAAAAATAATTTTCGCCGTAAAATGTGAGTTCCCATAAGTAAGCTCTTGAATAATGTAGAGAAAATCATTTCTGGTGTAGTATGGCTCAGTGGGAGGATGGGGAGAAAAGTGTGAGCGTGACGCTAATGTGGTGGCTAACTGAAGGTGGCCAGCGGGAACAGACCAATGAGCTTTGAGAATTTAAGAGAAAAGCCAAGGGTGGAAACGTCTGAAGGCTGAAACAGCCGTCAGGAGAAGGTAAAGTAGAGGAGAGAGCACTACTGGAATGAGCCATACTACCACTAGAGATGTACTACCACCACTGTTCAGAAGTGTGTTTACTAAGCTTACAGTACTGTGACGCGGGGAGACAATAAGTTTATTAAAAATGAAGCTGAATGCATGTAAAGATGTTTTGGGATGTGTTTTATCAGCAGTGTTGTAGAACAGTAGCAGGAGAAATGGGTTCTGACAGAGTGAGTGATGGGAAATGTAGTGCAGAGCCAGGCCGGAATTTGGAACGTTGGAAAGCTTCTGGGCAGTTGGAAACAAGCCTTCGCCTGAAGTGAAGCCCACTGTTTTATTTTTCAAACTTGCTCTGTGGGTGGAAAAACACAAAGGTTGTGAAAGTAAATGACTGAGATACAAACCCTGGTGTGAGTTTGGTGCATTCTACCAATATTCTATGAGGTTTCATTTTAAAAATCCACTCTTACAGTGATCTTTTAGTGCTCACCCACAGTTACGTAAATGGCACCGTAAATAGACTGGACGACTGGGCTTTTTTTCATTACAGTCAGCACTCTTAAGCAAAGTGTGAGTAATATAACATCTTTAGTGAAGTTAGTGGCAGCTTAGCATCATATTAATAACATCATTATTACTTGCCTTTTTATTATTTATTTATTTATTTACCAGGGAAGCAGTCTTTTTCTCTTTTTCCCTTTTTGTTCAGCTTGATAAGGTTCAGAGCGTGGAGACATTTTTTCAATAATAAACTAAAGCTCTCTTTAATTGCTGTCTTTGTTTACAATGACCTTTCTCATAGTCTTGGATATATTATCTCATAACAGATACTGATGATAAGAGGAACGTACTATACTCACTGGACTTAGAAACACTGTGCCAGCAGTAAATTAATGCACAGGAAAAGCAAGCAATCTCTCACAATGAGTAAAGACGGACACGCCCTGTCCAGTAAGCTCATTACCTGCCAGCAACACCACCTTTTTAAACTCATTCTGTCTTTCCGTTTTTTCATTCATATCAGTCGGATGCTCGCATGTGCCATAGAATTTAGAGATGTGGCACTAAGTGAGTTCTGGTCACACGCATAGTAAATTAAAATAACAGAAATTAGGTTTTACTTGTATGATTATACCGTTTTTTTTATGCCAGCTTGGGGCATGTGAGGCAACGCAGGATGAAAACCTGATTCACTGGCTTTGCAGTGCCGTGCTGTGTGTGAAGCATGTGCCCCAGTAGTGTGCAAGCTGTGTCTTACACAACCTGTGTGTCACCCAGGTAACCGAGTCGTCTAAAAACGTTTTTCACTCGGTACCACGGTGGGGGTTGTGATTCGAATGCACCACCCTGTATCTCCCTGGCCTGTGCAAACCCTTCCTCCTCCCTCCTGCCCACACTCTTCCTCCTCGTTGAGATCTATGCCCCTTGCTATTCCACCCTTCTCTGTTTTGTTGTTGTTGTTGTTGTTGTAAACACATCATCACAGAAGCATCCTCAGCTAATTTGAGTGGGCAGAAAACCCACACGCACTTTCATTTTCATTTTCACAGAGAACAGACAATGCCCGTTCAAAAATGTAAAGATTCTCATTTCCCCATTATCCGCATTTTGAGTTCTTGTTTGTTCCAGTGAGGGGTTCAGTTTCGAGTAATCCTAACAAGACACACCGCTTGTGAGCACGTGCGGTGACACGCAGCCTGTGTAGCACAGGAGCAGGTGCGGTGACACGCAGCCCGTGTAGCACAGGAGCATGTGCAGTGACACGCAGCCCGTGTAGCACAGGAGAATGTGCAGTGACACGCAGCCCGTGTAGCACAGGAGCATGTGCAGTGACACGCAGCCCGTGTAGCACAGGAGAATGTGCAGTGACACGCAGCCCGTGTAGCACAGGAGCACGTGCAGTGACACGCAGCCCGTGTAGCACAGGAGCACGTGCAGTGACACGCAGCCTGTGTAGCACAGGAGAATGTGCAGTGACACGCAGCCCGTGTAGCACAGGAGAATGTGCAGTGACACGCAGCCCGTGTTGCACAGGAGCACGTGCAGTGACACGCAGCCCGTGTAGCACAGGAGCACGTGCAGTGACACGCAGCCCGTGTAGCACAGTAGCATGTGCAGTGACACGCAGCCCGTGTAGCACAGGCTCAGGCTACACGCTCCCGGGGATGACCTTGGGGATCTGTCCTAAGGCCTGAACAGCCGCCCCGTAGCGTCTTCATTAGGTGAGAATCTGCAGCTCTCCCTGTCTCCCGTCCGCTCTATTGATTTCCAGATTGCACTTAATTGAATTTATGATAAGCGAATTAGTGAAAGAAGGACAATCGGTTACGCATGCCCCCCCTCCCCCCCCACCCTCAGCTCTACAAAGAGGCTGCACCAGGGGAATTTGAACTCCGTACAGGACAGAGAGTGCTGAGTCATCAGTTATTTGGCTGCCGATCGGGGTCCCCAGGTAAGTTAATCGGCAGAGCAGTCATCGCTGAGCAACAGCTAACTCCCCTCTAATGCGGAGCCTGTAAAGCCTGCTCATTAAATTATGCAGGTCATTGGTTGTACTGTTGAAAGCTTAATGCGGTTCGGTCAGCGAAAGAGAGGTAACCGTGTCAGCTGTGTCGTCTGAATGCCTTCTGCGGCTCTGTGGGACTGAGTCAGCCCTCCTCAAACCAGCTGACCCCAGGGATTCCAGCGCTGCTGACCCTTCGTTTAGGGGTGGCCTCGAAAAAATCAGACTTTCTGATAGACTGTGCGGCAGCAAGTCAGACAGACGAAGCAAGAGAGAGAGGGAGAGAGAGAAAGAGAGAGGGGTGATACTTGTGGTCCATGCTGATCATTGGAACAGGTGAGGATAAAATCCAGCCCTCCCATATCTCTGGAGAGTCTGGGGGGACAAATTAGGTCGCTCCCTGGATGATTGCTTCTCTCCCAAGCAATTTCGATAATTGATAACCAAGCTCCTGCTCATTCACAGCGAGCAGCTCTCCTCCTGCAATCCTGCAACACTAATACATCAATATGACGCATTTCCACCTCAGTTCCCTGTCATTAACCTCACCAAGCCAATGCAAAATGGCACCTTAAATAACACGTTTTAACTCAACCGGAAAGGCTGAAAAGTTTTTTGGCCAAACTGTGTTACCGGGGCTGACATGGCTTGACCTACACAGGCTCCTGGAGAACTCTGCGTAAAACCAGCTGGGATTATAAGCCGCTTTAAGGTGATTTAAACTGGTCATAGCTGGTCTGGGGCTGGTCAGAGCTGGTCCCTATCTGGTCAAAGCCGGTTAAAGCTGGTTAAGCTGGTAGAGCAAGCTGGTGGTCAAACTGGTAAACCGGCTGGACCGGTCTAGGTTTAAACTGGAATTTTCAGCGGGGAAAGAAGGCTTCTCGGTGTGTAACAGGCTCTAAAATGACCCAGCAATGAGAACAGAGCGACAGGGGTTCATGACTCCACAGTTACCCTGCATAGGAGATGATGGTGGTGGGGTCAGCATGTAGTTCTAGCATCACCCTCATCACCAGCTAAACACACTCCTCCAAGTGCTCTTATTATTATTATCATTATTATTATTATTATTATTATTATTATTATTATTATTATTATTATTATTATTATTATCATCATCATGAATTTTTGTGGTTTTTATCATTTATTCATATAGCAGACACTTCAAAATGACTGCCGTAACAGGGCTGTAAATTATTGCCGTGAAAAGTGCTTAAAGTGCATATGAGCAGAAAGAATGAGATGATTTTAGTGATATGAGTGAAAGTGATACGAGCAGACACAGTGAGAGTTAGCTCATTGACAAACAAGTTTCATACAGTCGCAGTCATACAGCAAAATATTCACAAGATTAATATGATATCTGTGCACCACACATGGACAGGACAGTGGTCATATTGACCTTATTGATTCCCATGTGTGGTGTACAGATAAAATATTAATCTTCTGAATATTGTAACAGGCAGAGAGATACCCCCATACAATGGCAGAAAGGAAAATAATCATGTCATTGCAGCACCAAATCCCAACAGGGGAAAGCCAGAGCCTAGAATTATAGGGCTCTACCAGACACTTCATTAAGAATGATGCAAGAATGTGCAACACATGAAGTTATTTTTTTTTTTTTTTAAAAATGTTCAGGTGTACATCTGTGTAATACAAAGCAAATCTCTGATTCTGTAGGTAAAATTCTGAAGCTGGATATGTTTAGATCAGTCTTATATTTATGGGCTTGGTGATATACTTATAAGGTCTTAAAAAGTGAAATGTGAACTTGGAATTAGAGCAGAACAGGGAGGTAAATCACACTGTGATGTGATGGAGAGGAAGTAGCAGCCAGTTTTCCCAGGAGTCCTGCCCCTAGAACCAGTCTGACATCTGGCAGCCATGTTGGCTCTGACTGACCGGTCAAGATCTCTGCTCCAGAAAATCTGGGGGTGGATCGATTAATTAGGCCTGGCCTGTGGGTGGACAGGTGTCTGTTAGGTCAGTGAGTGTGCCCCCCCCACCACCTCCTCCTCCATCCGTCACCCTGCCTGTCAGCTTGCCCGCTGGCCCCCCCCCCCCCCCCCCCCGTGTCAGTGAAGAAGGTCATTTGGCACTAGGGCTCCATTCATTAACACAGTAAATTGGAAGCCAGGGGGCTGGCTCTGTCCAATCAGAGTCACCTGAGCTGACCTTTGAACTCCCGCAAGCGAATTAGCTGTGTTCTGAGGGAGGAAGTGCTGCCGTGGGTGGCCTTGTGACTTCAGTGGATTCGCTCCACGCGTCCAGCAGCAGCAGCAGCAGAAAAAAACACTTCTCTGCTAGAGAAATATTTCCATGTGAAGGGAGGAAAAACCGCATGAGCTGTCCGTCTGAGTGAGCTGCCCCCCCCCCATCCCATCCCCACCCCCCCACCCCCCACTTCCAATCTGCAAATACGCTTTTCAAACATTTGGTTGAGAGCCTTGACCCATGTGGAAAATTGCTTTGCGGAAAAAAGTGTGGCTGAATTTATTGGGCGAATGTCATTAGCCTCGGACCAGATTCACCATTAGGAGGCCCGCGTCTGTCTGTCATTAGCCGGCACGTTGACCTTTTCCATTCCATTAGATTTTTATCAGAGACTGATGGAGTGAATAGTCTTTTAAATGCAGGGGATGGAGATACGTTTTTATCTGGAAGAGGAGGAGATAAATCTCTCTCTCCACAGGCGTGCCTGCTCTTGAAAGAAAAAATCCCTTCCCAAAAAAAGGACCCAACGGAACTGACAGTGTGTGTAAACGAGTCTGGGTAAACCCAAAAATAGATCTGCCCAGCCCCCTGTAGTGAGGATTGGCCAAATGTATAAACAAGATAACCTGAATCCCCTTTATTCAGGAGAGCCAGACTTTATTAAACAATTGGACATTACAAGGATTGAAATAATTGAATCAATCAGTTTATTGAATAAGAATTTGAGTGAATCATGGAAAATAATAAATCACATACTGAATATAATTAAGTGAGAACACTACATTTATTAATTAAGAACGCTAAAAGCAAATTATAATTTGGTGATTTTGGGAGGCTGATGGGCTGCGTGTGCAGGCACTACGGGGTTAACTGAGCCTCTGAGGTGCAGGCACTACGGGGTTAACTGAGCCTCTGAGGTGCAGGCACTACGGGGTTAACTGAGCCTCTGAGGTGCAGGCACTACGGGGTTAACTGAGCCTCTGAGGTGCAGGCAGTACGGGGTTAACTGAGCCTCTGAGGTGCAGGCACTACGGGGTTAACTGAGCCTCTGAGGCTCTCCGTCGCAGGAATGAGAAAGTGAAGGCTTGATGAATGAATCCATCGTATGGATTTTTTCGGACCGAGCGGTCAATTTCAAATTTCTGCTGCTCTGCCTATCTGAACGTGTTTGTTTGCTAGGAAGCAGACTTGGATTTAGCATCAGAAAACTGGCAATTTAGGCTGACCTCAGAATTGGAGAGTTGACCCCAAGGGCAGTAAGTTTTTTTTTTTTCCAAACTGTTAAATTCCAGCAAATAAATAGCAAAAATGTAGCCGAAATGTGTCCTGTTTATTTTGTATGCTTTTTTCACTTAAAGTTTCATCCAAACATGCTTGACCAGTTGAGCAGAGGTATTCAAACTTTGGCAGACTGCTGAATGATTTATATATGATTGAGTATATTTAGGGGCAGTATAGTGGTGCAGTGGATAGTCCAATCTGCCCATAGGTATGTGTGTGTGAGTGAATGGTGTGTGTGGGGCCTGCAGTGGATTGGAGACCAGTCCTGGGTGTACGCCTGTCTCTTTCTTGCCCAGTGCATGCTGGGATAGGCTCCAGGCTCCAACTGCAAACCTGACCAGGGATAAGTATGTTAGATAAAGGATCTTTTTTTCCATTAATAAGATTTGTTTTTAATTCAAAATAATTTATAGTAGGTGAATTCCATCTGTAGGAACATTAGCATCAAATTCAGAAATTGAAAAATGCAGAAAATAGTATCAATATTGCAATGTGGGATGTAAGAGTGGTCTCTCTCTCTCTCTCTCTCCCTCTCACTCACACTCTCACTCTCCCCCTATCTCTCACTCTCCCTCTCTCTCTCTCTCTCCCCCCCCTCCCCTCTGTCTCTCCCTCTCCCTGTACCTGGCAGTTGAGATGGCACAAGCCAACGGTGTAATTTTGAGATGAAGAAAAACACAGTTGTCGAGTCGAATAACACGGTGCAGCTCCACGGGGCTGAAGCCCTGCGATGGATCCGCCAGCGTAAATTTGAGATTTGGCTGCAGGAACGAAATATTAGAGGGCTGATGGGTAATTTCACAGGCCGCCCACTCGCTGATTCTTCATCCTCACAGAGAGGGATGCCAAAATCTCCCCAGCCCCAAGCCCAGAAACCATTAAAGAAAAGGCCAAATATGGCTGGCGTTAGAGGTGCTGTGAATGTACCTGAAACCAAAGTCGGGAACACAGTAAAAAACACACAAGGCTGCTAAAAGGATTTGCAGTACACTGCATACTTTCAGTAATTCTTTTTTGTGGCATCTTAGCCTTCGTTAACATTCTCGCGTTTTGCATGCAGATATGTCACATTTCCACACAGTTCCTCGGGAGAATTTTGGGGGATGACTCACATCCTGTAGCCGTGGCTGTGTCCCCCTCAGCCTACCACCGCTGGACCAATGGCCCTGAAGCTTTTTTTCACGGTGTAACCTGTGAACGCCCAGCACTCAGACACTCTCATGCAGTTTTTACATCAAGATACGAAATGATATGGAAGCAACTGAAGAGTGCATTGCGTCAGCCGTGGCCAGGGTGCTTGTGGGGGATGTAGTTGTTCAGTTGTGTAGTTGTGTTTCCTCTCACGCGGTATGTCACTGACTCTACATCTGCCTACACTCAGCAGGCAGTGTTGCGAAACCAAGGGAAGTTTTAACATGGTAACATATTCCCGTGTCCAAAGCGGTCATTTTGGGCTATTGGAGAGTTGCCGGTTCGATCCCTGGCCCTCTGGGCTAAAAGTGTTGAATTGTCCTTGAGCGGGACACCTGACCCCTCCCTAATTTCTCCTGATGAGCTGGCTGGCACCTTGCGTGGCTGCCTTTCTCCAATGGCGTGTGAGTGTGTGTGTGAGTGGGTGAATGAGAGGGTGTGTGTGTGTGAGTGGTTGAATGAGAAGATGTGTGAGTGTGAATGGGTGAATGAGAGGCATTCATTGTTAAGCACTTTGCACAGCTGTAGTTACTGGAAAAAGTATTGTATAAATGCTGTCCACTTACCACTTAGCTCTTACCTTATCTGCTTCCTACCTCTGTGTATAATTTAAAAATCCAACAAAGGTGGACAGACTGCACTTTAAAAAAAGATGAAAGATTTTTAATGATATTTTGTTAGAGTGTGAAAAGCATTTGGCTGCATTCCAAGCATTCGACTGCACTGCACTGGGTTATACAGCAGGTATGACAGCTGGAAGCAAAAGCTGGTTCAGATGTTGGGAAGGATGCTACTATTGACTGGCTCATTCAGATGAATGGGAGGAGTTCAGAGAGAAGATGTGAGCATGTGGTCCTGTGGTATCCCTGCCGGGGGGCAGTTTATGATGCTTTTGACCTCTTTCCAGACCCCCTAACTGGGGAAACTATAAAGAGACTTTCAGGTACTTTCTGGAAAAGCCAGGCTGCCTGGGGGCCTTGGTGTTGTGTCTACGCTGCTGCGTTTTTGCAGTTAAATTGTTATGTCCTGCAGGCAAGATATTTGTGCCTCTTGAGAATCCCCCTCCCCCCCCACTCATCACTCTCAAGTTTGTGTTCTGTAGTTCTGTGCCCACGTGAGTCATATGTGTGAGTGTGTGTGTGTGTGTGTGGGGGTGGGGGGGGGCAAACGCCCCCAAACGAGCGGGAACGGAACTGCATCTTATCATTCGGGGTGACTCGGGGTTAAGTCATTCGGGGTTACCTTGGTTACCACTGCATTCGTTCCTCCCTCCATAGCCCCCCTGTGCCTGCAGGTCAGGAGGAGTAGTTTTTGTCTTGCCAGAGTTTTGAGGATTTTCTCCCCACTGGGAGTTTTTTTTACCGTATGTACCTGCTATTTGGGGGTTCAGGTCTGGTGTTTGCTCAGTTTGCTCTGTTTGCTCTGTCTCTTGCCTTGCTTCTCTGTAAAGTGTCTTTGTGACAGTTATCTGGAAAGAGCGCTGTACAAATAAAAAATTTTAAATTATTGAGTTGCCGCCTGTGGGAGAAGCGCCCATCCTCCGGCTGGTGTGAGCTCTCTCGCAGTCCCGCATGACCTGCAAACCCCCCCCCTGATTGAGCAGCCCCTGGGGGGGGGGGGGGGGGGCGCTGGAGCTCGCCCTGTGGAGCCTGGAGAGCTGCCTCCACATTCAAATGAGAGCGGCAAAAAAAAGGGGGGGGGGGGGCAAAGACGTCACAGCCATCTGTCCCTGAATGTCACCTCGGAAGGCAACGCGTGAAGCACCTCCTCCACTGATTAAGAGCAGACTGTAACCCCTGTGAATACATGCAAATATTGTATGCAAATATCCCGCAAAGCACACTGCCATTACTTACAGCATATGACAAAAAAGGAAGCACATGGCTATCTAGCCTGTATACCACCCCAGCCACACTCCAAATAGCCATCAGCCTAGTTACATACTGTATGTACAGATGCATCCTGCTCGTGAATATTTATGAAAATATGCTTGGAATAATGTATTCAATATTGTGTATAAATTACGGAGATGTAAGTGGCAACACCAATACATGTTCACATAATGTAATACATGCGTACATTTAAGGGAAGACTATTTTAATGCCATACCTCCTGCTTGGTCATAATAGTTTGCTAAGTGTCTTCTCACATGTATTGCTGTAATGATAGGAATGTGCAACGCTATGTTTCAATTTTTTTTTCAGACTGGTTCACTCTGGCTGGTTTATTGAGATTATTCTGGCTGCTTTGCAGTAGGCTGTTTGAACTGAATAAGCTCTTTTAAAGACAGCACTGGCTGCATACACATGGACCTTAGCTTAATAGACGTTGTGCTACACTGACCAGTGGCGAACATGCTGAAGCAGCCATTGACAATCGCCTTTCTTTTGCATTCGTGGTGAAACTGAAAATGAATTTAATTATTCCAATAATGAAACCAATGAATAAAAACAAATGCTTTGCATTAGTGATAAAACGTTTGGTAATTAATGAAATTAAAAATGAGTAATTAAAATCAAGAGCCAAGAGAGTAATTTTTAATTTGGAGAGCCCTACATATGGAAACAGGGAATGCATTCATATTTCTTTATAAATAATCATTGCCATCTAAAAATGAAGTTGAAGTTTCATACTGTGTTTTCTATATCCACTAAACATTAATTATTCATCAAAGGGTCACTGAACAGGTGTGTGCCTGGTGTTCGGTGTTTGTCTACATAAACACACTACCTGGGGCTTCATTTAAAAAGTCTTAACTTTACCCAGCAAACTTTTTAATTTATTAGTTTAAGCTTGATTTCAGGGTCCGTTAGATATACAAGTTAAATTATTATTTAAAGGGGTTGTTTTCAAAGATTAGCCCTGGGCACATTTTTCAATATAATAACTTATTAATAAAAATAATAAAATCCAACTGAAATTAAAATATAAAAAGGACATCAGTTTCTGTTTATTTTTCAGAAGAATGTGGGCACAATTCGCTACGGGGTTATTTTTTAAATAAATAATTAAATAAATAAATAGAAACCTTACACAAATAAAATATAAGCTTACAAACAAAATATTTGGTTCACAAATTCTGTACGTTTTTTTCATTCAAAACAAGTCTCTATTGATCTTTATGGCCAATAGGGGGGCTCTTCTGGTTTCTTAACCGTCTAGGAATTTCTTTGGTTCTCCAGTATTCGTTCAAAGTGGACCAATCATGTAACTGATTGGTTCAAGTTGACACATACATGCTGTGACTGGTCAGAGTAATGTGGATGTTAGCGAAAGGATGTCTCTAAAAATCTGATTAGCTGGAGTAGACTCCGTTTGTGGATAAATTTGCACATCTTGCTTGAGGAAGGGTCTCAAAAATCCACAAACAAACACAAAGCGAGTCCACACATTCCCAGGTGAAATGCACATTGAGTTACTGTCAAATAAATCCCCACAATTTGAGGAGTCTTTCCAGAAAAAATAACCCATGTCATGAAATTAAAATGTCTTACTACATTTGTCTGTCTGGGAGAGATTTGTGAGTGCAAAAACATATTCGTAGACCAATTATTTCGTTTGTAAGATGCAAAAAAGTATTCGCGAATCTCGTTCTACTTGGTTCATATCATTTAATGATTTGTGAGGCAATAATATCCCCATAATTCTGCAAGGCCAGTGAGAACAAAAAGATTGTGAAGGCAAACCTGCCAGCCCAGCCACACAAGTTATATATGCGCTTATGCAAGAGGCTGCACCATAACAGACTCTGCACTTGTCAGGGAGTATAATGGCACAGGCATTGCTATTGTAGGCTTTCTTTTGAAAGACTGCAAGCTCGCCCTAACCTTGGCAGAACAAGGCCAGCTGTTTTCCCGTAACTTCATATTTCTTGTCACAGATGGCTAATGATCCAGCCTCAAACCTATAATCTATTGTCCATGAGGCGCAAGCTGTGCTTCTGGGGATGGGTGAGTGTCCTTACTGAGTCACTCGAGAGGATCACTTCTGTTGGATTGCATACAGTAGGGGTGTCAGATCTTATTCGAAAAGAGCCGGCGTGGGTGCAAGTTTTTTGCTTTAGACATCTTTACAAGTAGAATCGGGCGTCTTTGTGTTGGGCTAAAATAAAAACCCACACCCACAAGTTTCTGTGATTTAATGTGATTTTATTGGTACAGTAGCAATGTGCTTTTGAGGCTTGAATAGGTGAGTGTGTGCGTGTGTATATTTGTGTGTGTGTGTGTGTGTGTGTGTGTGTCTATGTATATAGGTACAGTCACCTTGAAATTATTGGTAACCTTGATGAGGATGAACAAAAAATTTTTTTAAACAAGGCAGGCAATGTGCTATATTTTATGCTCAAGAATAAGGAAAACTATCTTCTTTCATTAAAAAAACATTGCTGAGCGAAAGCATTTTTTTAAACCAGTAATATTTAACTTATTTGTTAAAAAAATGATAGGTGTTAAAATTAAAGCCACCCCTGTTTTCAGTGCTATTTTGAACACCATCATTTTGGAGAATAACACCACTGAGTCATCTTTTGTGCTGTTATGATATTGATTATATTGTGGGGGAATCTTTCCTCCACACAGTTTCTATCAACAGCGTACAGATTTTTTTTTTCTCCTCTGTGTTTGTGGGCGTCTTTAATTCAAACCGCTGATTGTCAATCGTGCTCAAGTGTGGAGCAGGACGTGGCCATTACAGAAACCGCAATAAGGTTTCTGAGGTCTGCCTTCAATCACTGTCTCGCTGAAAGATCGGTTTGCGGCTAAGCTCCGGCTTCCTGGCAGAGGGAGCCTGGTTTTGTTGCCAAACTGTCTCTGCCTACTTGCTGCAGATCATGATTCCATTGACCTTCCATTGACCGAAAGCCCCAGATGCAAATCAACCGCCGTCACAGCGAAGATCCGGCACCATAGCTCACCACAAGCACGGCGTCCCTTTTAACAGAAGTCCTCCTTTTTGGGCCTTTCTGTGCGGAGTTCGCATGTTCTCCCCGTGTCTCATCACAATAACGTTATTAGACAATGCGAGAAAATCTATAATCATTAAAATGTGTCTTGAATAATATCACAGTGCAGTTGATCTAAATTTAGGGATTTAGATTCACTTTCTGGGGTGTTTAGTATTATTCCAGTTTTAGCTTATGCTTTTGTTTTCTGTTTTGTTGCTGTACATATGAATTCACTTAGTAATAGCACTTATTCACTTATTATGGGCATGAATATCCGTTTTTATAATGTGTGTTACTTCTTTCCTTGAGTAGCTCCCTCAGGCTCTGTGTAACATAGTAAATAGTTCCAAATGAAAATTAAACATAATTTTATGAAGCATGCAGTACGTGAGTAGCATATGTATGTACCAGTTCTGGAGGCATAATATCACTGTAGAAGCTGTTTTAAAGTGTATTTTCTTTCTTTAAACCATATTTTCTTTCTTTATACTAGCCACTGTAAAGGGCCAGGTCATCAGAAAGATCTCTGCATATCTAAAATATCCTGCAGCAAACACTGAACCTGTCTGGGCAAATTGAAAACATACACTAAAACTGAAGCAATATCAATAAAATCGCAGAAAAAGTGAAAATTAACTATCCATTTGATGGTATTGAGGGTAGATTGAGTCGTGCATCTTGCTACTGATACACTTTCCTTGACCTTGGGATGCCTGAAATGCTCTTTTGACTTATAGTCGCCACACGATTTCATGCAAATTCAACATTCATTTTTTTCTCTGAGTCTGTTCAAGCCTGTCAGCTTACTTGGTTTTTCTATTGGAGAGAATGTCTATCACCTTGTGTGTTTGTATGTATATATAAGGAGAGAGTAGCATAGATTCACGAAGAAATAAATTAATTGCTCAATTTCCTGTGCACATTTATAACACATATTGTAGGTGCCATGTAACATAATATGTGTCATCTGTTGTCAGAGAACAATAGCCCAGTGCATTTAAAAACCAGTGCATGTAAGAACCAGTGCATTTAACAATCAGTACACTTAAGAACCAGTGCATTTAAGAACCAGAGCATTTAACAATCAGTGCATTTAAGCACCAGAGCATTTAAGATTCAGTGCATTTAACAACCAGTACATTTAACAATCAGTGCATTTAAGAACCAGTGCATTTAACAATCAGTGCATTTAAGAATCAGTGCATATAAGAATCAGTGCAATTAAGAACCAGTATGTTTAAGAACCAGTGCATTTAAGAACCAGTGCATATAAGAACCAGTGCATTTAGGAATCAGTGCATTTAAGAACCATGCAGTGCATACGCCTGGAAAGCCATGGATCAGTGCCCTAATGGTTTTATCATAAGTGGACGCGTTCCTGTTTGGCAGGGGCTGCCCCTCGATGCGCAGGTGCTGCTGCGCGGGGTTAAAACAAGCCGAACGCCATCGCAGCTCGTAATTCGCCGTGTGCAGGCGAGCGGCCTGCGCTCCCGTCCCCCCCACAGCAGCGGTGTGAGGCGTCTGAAAGTGACACGGGTGAAAAACGGCTCTGCTTTTCTTTCTTTCTTAACGGCAGCCTGCGAGAGCGCAGTGCCCCCGGAGGACAGCCCTCAGCATTACCGCCGTTTAGGCGCGGGCGTGACGAGAGCCATTCTTGTGTGATTTACATGCAATCAGACAGAATCAGAGGGCCTTTTGATTGCAGGAAATGGCTTGCGGTCGGATGAAAGATGCATTAACGATCGCTGAATTATAGGCTTTTCGGTCTGGGCCTTTCTTCCCTCACCGTTGATTCATGCGTATGTACTTAAAATGTATTTTCCACTGATTCTTTCAGCTTGGAACATGCTCTACGTGAATCTGACTGTGATTACATGCAATTCCAGGCAGAGATGCTCAAATACAAGCTGGCATTGTTTATTAGTTAACACTGTCAGGTGCCATGTTTTTACTTTTGTAAGGTGTCGCAATGCTGTGAGCTGAATTTAGTATAATACCCCTGAGGGGAGATTGCATTCCGCACCCAATAACTTGACCCCTGTGATCTGGGAGATGGAACCCTCTTGACGCTGGGCGGGGGGGCGTCTAGTTTAGCCGGTAGGTCTGTAAGTGTCGGCACCACTCGAAGGGCGTTTTTAGTGCGATTAACAAAAGCAGTCTGGCACCAGCTTACTGCTCATGCTCCAGCACGCCACAGGCAGCAGCGGCAACGCTGCATCCGTCAGCGACCAACCATTCTCTCTCAACTGCACCCCATTGAAGTAGTGCCCTGGCAAAGGGACAGTGACCGGGTCCGAGCAGAGTCGTTTTTCTGTTCGAGGCAGCAGTAATAATCCACGGCTAATGATGCTGTCTGTCTTCATCAGGAGCACTCGTCTTCCTGTGAAGGAACACACATATCGTGTGCCACTTTGTAACTTGAAAATTAGGCAGCGAAGCACGGGTTCGAATTTATACCATTTCAGGATCATACAAAACCAGGATTTTGTCCTGTTCATAATTACAGGCCTGCAGGGGTTAGATATTGCCACAGCGTGCCTACTGTATGTATTAACTGCTGCGCTTTCTTAATGCATTCTCTGCTGTTGTTGAGGTCCTGAGTCTTCTGATTGTCTGGCACATTAGGATTATTATTTAAGGGGTACTACTGAAAACGGTGGCTGGCTAACTAGCTAGCCATCGCTTAGCGTGTAAAGTTTAATGGTCATAAATCACTTCCTGGTGTTGAGACAGTTAGTCCAGGATTGGGCAGGGAAATAGCCATTGAGATTTGTTGGTTATATGGTGTATCAGATTTGCATTATGGGCTGCAAGTTGGGTATAGTAAGAGTGCAGACGGCCAGTTCTGCTTTTACTCGTGCCAGAATCTGAGCTGCTTTCTTTTGCCGTTAATAAATGAGCGTAGTGGCTCAAAAGATCCATCTGGCTTCTCTCTCGCTGACATTGCTACAAAATATTTAGACTGGGAAGACAGAGAGCACCTGTTACAAAGCAGAAAGCACACTGAATGAGGAAGTACGCAGGATGGAAGGAATGATGGGTCAGTGTGTGGGTCAGCGCTGAGCATCTGTGAGTCTTCTGCGTATCATACCAACACTCAGCCCACATGCAGTAAAGCGGAAACATTTAACCCTTTGAAGAGTAGCTTTTTTTGGAATGTTTTCTCTCTTTTTCCCCCCCAAAATTCTAAGACAATGTTCTAGAACTCCATCGCTTTCAGTCACCAGCAGTGATTGTGACATCAGCATTAGAATGTTCAGTTATGAACATTTGAAATCACATATTTGTGATCTCACGCTTTAGAGGGTTAAAAAGTGGAACGCACTGGTGTTGCATCTTACGTATAACAGATCTAGAGCTTGGCTTGTTGAGAAACAGGCAATGAAATCTATGTTTGCGATGCCAAACCATGTCCTCATATAAACGCATTGCGCATCACATTGGAGGAGTCCGTTTCAAGCGCTGTTGTTGGTGCTGGCAGGCAGGCAAACTAAAAGAATGTCTCCTTAAAAAAATAAGACAAAAGAGGCATTTCAGGAGAGAAATGTCTTTAGCCAGGGCATGCAAAAGCACATGACTGGTGTTGCCTAATGTCATCCTTAATTCCACAAACAATCTCAGAATATGGGATTATGCTAATACACTGCCTCCATTCTGTGGATCACAAAAGAAACAAGGTAAATAATGGACGACTAATGAGGCATTTGAGAAGGAATTAAAATACAAGCTAAACTACAATACTGGGAAAAAATGCATCATGGGACGGAAGATGCAGCCGTGAGGGGGAGAGAGCGACACAGAGCTCTCTGCGCTGCTGGTGTGACAGATTATGTTTTTGCTCGTCTGCCCAGAGCTGACAGCAAACGCTACTTCATAAGAAATGTGTAAAGCCTTCAGTCCTGTTCCACACACCCAGAGCTTTTGGCAAAATAGAACTGTCAGCTTCAGCTCTGTGCCCAGATTCAATCTAACTGCAAAGCGGTGTGAAGAGCAAACGTCCTGCCCATTCCTTCTTATTTAGTGTTTTGGATTATGGGGGTAAGTGACAGGACACAAGGCACCTCTAGTTCCATTCCATTATCCAAATGTGCAGACATTAGTGCATTGATAGTACTTGCTCGATAAATACCTTGACTGTACAGTGGCCATAAATCTTTCTACATAATTCTATGTAAATACTTTTTTTTCCCTCTATAAACAGGATGAATTCTAGGTCTGCTTCTGCTGCATCATTGCCATTCAGTAAGCAAAAGCTGGAATCTGGGGGGATGTAAATCTAGGCTGAGTGACATTTTGACATAACTGGACTAGGTTAACCCCAATATAGCTCAGGCTTTACTCTCATATATCCTGGCTATGTCCTAGTCGGCTAGAAATCTTTTACATTTCAACCAAAGTTTAATATTTGGAATCCTTTGACATGATTACATAACAAAAAAATACGAATGGTCAAAATTCCCAAATTCCGTGTAAAAGCGGAATGATTTTTGAAATGCAGGATTTATGTATTTATTTATGAACTTATTTATGTATTTATTTGAGCAGAGCATCTGTCTGCTCCCGTTCTTGCCAGCTCTGCAAACACGTGCAGGAATTACAGGTGATCCTGCTGACAGTGTTGGGCTGGATCCCTGAGGGGGGGGAGACTGATATAAGGAGGCAGGCAGTGACAGACACGCTGCAAATACAGAAAATAAAACACTTAAAAACTGCCCTCAGGCAGACAGACACTTCAAAGAGTGGCACAAACAGGCATTCGGGGAGTTTGGATGTCTGGCACATAAAAACCATAAATCATAAGAGCGTGCATTGCACCAATTTGGACACATCTCCCTGACTCCCTATGGCTTTTAGAACAGGTTCTGAGATTGTATTGATTGTACGGAAAGTGATGCATCTTTCAGGGCCAATTACACGGTCCAAGTATTGAACTCCAGACAAAAATAATCAAATTAGGTCATCAAATGAAAGGCCATATTTGTTCGGTTTGCATTGTTTTACCAAACTTTGCCTTCTTCGTGGCCTCAGATTGTGGAATGTCCTGCCTGAAAACAGCACTGCATTCTGCTTTCAAAGTTGAAAACGCTTCGGAGGAGTTCAGCGTGACTCAGTGTGAGACAGCTGCCCAATGGAACGAGCTGGGGGGCGGGACAAAGGGCGAGTTCTCAGCATCTTTCCTAAAAAAAAAACGTGAGCATCATTCTTCAGGGAAAGTCTTAGGAGCTCGTGAAGCATCACCTCATGGGATATTGGTTGCTGAACAACGGCGGAGCGGAGGTGAAATGTTTTGGGGGGTGTCGGGCTGACAGGTGGGTTCTTATCTAACGCTGACTAATGCAGTGGAAGATTCCCGCCGAGCCAGAGCTTGCATTAATGCAGTGGGAAATGCGTACCTGTGGTTTTCCCAAAGGACCCAGACTCTGACACACACATGATGCTGAATGCCATCACTGTGTCGCTGGTTGGTGTCGATGGCCAGGCAGTACCCACGATGGGCTGGCACGTCACCCTGCCAGTGTTGGGGAAACTACTTTGAAAGCTACCAATCGCTTCACCCTGAAAGTAGTTTAACTACCGCAGAGCTACAATATAAAGATAAATGTAGCTAGTTAAACTATAATTACTCAAAAAATTACTACTTTCTGAAAACATTTTCAAAAAATGGTGCGTGAGCAATGCCTTATTTTTGGCATCGTTTTGGCACAGGGAGAACCACTATTCTGCTCAGTAGGGAGAACCAGCCAAGTGTGGCAATTGGCAGTTGACTGTTGGCAACTATTTGGTCAAAACGGATGTTGACTTCGGGCGATTGAGGGTGTGTACAGGGGCAGTAATGCTAAGAGCTACTTCGGGGGCCCGGTCAAGTCGTGCTGTTAAAAGCAGCATGCTGAGCTCCACAATCCAGTCAGAAAATAAAGCGTCCAGTGAAGGGAGATCAGTGGGGAAATGGCCAGCATATTTTAGGGTTCACTGTCTGGTATTTCCCATCTGCTTTTTTTAGATAAACACATGATCTCATTTTCTCATCTAATATAGGGAGGACATAAATGGAGCTACATATTTGTATGTCTTTTTGTTTATTTTGACCAAAGACCTTGCAGCTGCAGCATTTGGCATGGTGTGCGACATTTTGCATTGTGATGTCTGTTTATTTCTTCCATGCAGGTTCCATAACTAGATGTTCCTTCATCAAATACCACTACTCCTCGGCAACGATCCCAAAGAAGCTATCCTACAACATCACCAAGACCATCAGACAGGACGAGTGGCACTCCCTCCGTAAGCGCCTTTTTTTCAGGGTTCAGGGTTCAGGGTTCAGGGTTCAGCCCTGGTTTTTGCCAGATTTTTCCTGTAAAAAGTGCTATACAAATAGATTTTATTTGATTTTAGAAACGTTAACTGGGTTCTTCAGGCAATCTTGTGTTTCAGTACCTGGAGTCCAGACTACGTGTCTGTTGACAGATAGCAATGATTCAGAAGTCCATGGTTTCAGCCAGATTTGTTTACGGCGATCTGAGTTTTGGGTCTTCTGGAAAATCAAGTGTAAAAAAACAAAACAAAACTGTCATCAAAAGCAAACAAGTACAGTCTCCAGTAATCCTGTAATGTGTTGGATTCCTCCTTTTGAGCCACAACCCAAATATATGTGGGGTTGTGTCTTCTTTACAAATGGCTGCCACACCCCTGAATATTCAGTACAAAATACGGGAAAGACCTTTATAATCTGAGCTGTGCGCGGGGTGGCCTGAACCTGCCAGTGGCTCGCTGCTCAGCCAGTCTGAGAAATGTGCACTGCCAGGTGAGCAGAGCGCGCATACCCTCTTACCCAAACCTGACCGACATCACGAACTGAAGAATTATTACAGACCACCTCAGTAACAACCCCTCTGAGCTACCTCACCCCCCCCCCCGCTAACCATATGCAGTGTCTGTGCCTCCCCACAGACATCGCACTGACCCTGTCAATGTTTTCTCATTTTTACTTTCATTTTTTTTCCCATTTTATGTGCAGCTATTTAAATGACATATGGTGGATTCTGTTACCCTATCCAGTCATGATTTTTAATGGTTCTAAATAAAGAACCGGGGGAAATCAAAGCTGTGAGATTAAGGTCTTGTTATTCTATCGAGCTTTTGAATGAGTTCGCTGAGGAGCTTGAGAGATTCTGTGTTGCTTACTGAAGCTCTTGTTTCTGATGTCATCAACAAGGTTATCTGCATAAAATGGATTCACCAATCAGCAGCGACGGAAGGAAAGCTCTATGGAACTGGCGAGCACGCACGGAACACTCAATATGCTAATATGCCAGATGACACTGTACTAGTACTGACTGTACCACGGGGAATATCAGATTCCAATAGCACGTAGTGTTAGTGGCTGCGTGGGCATAACAAGACTTAATGTAAAACTGAAAATACAGCTCTGCTGGGAGGATATGCATTTTCTCTCAGATAAAGATTTCGCTTCGCCAAATGAGAGAAATGGCTTTAATTTCTACTACGTTTGTCCATTCTCGCCTGCTTAACCAAAAAAAATGTGATTTTTTAAAAAAGGTGCCGTTGTTGGACAGCCGTATACGTTCTTGTATGTCCCGGTCTCCCCTTTTGATGTTTTTCCCTCTCTGGTGCACTCCCCTATGAGCCTATTTAGTGTTTATTGTTTTTCTATCCATTCCTCTTCCCAGGCCTCTCCTCTAACCCTCCCCTCCCCCCTCCCCCCTCCCCCCTCCCCCCCACCCCACCCCCCCACCTTCATCGACTTTATGTCACGGGATGATAGCTCATCCACAAACCCCCAAGCCAGAGTCAGAACACAATTCAAGCTGTCGCTCTTTCCCCCCCTGTGGATAAACAGTGTTACATCATCAGAGCAATGCACAGGTAGTTCTCCTCGGGGAGAACATCAAAAGGTCTGATTCCTGAACGGCATCCGCCTTGTTTGTCTACCGGGGAAACGTTTGTGAACAGCAGACATCGTAGGATTGGGCCTGAGATAACCTTATGCCTGTTGGGGTTTCCTGGTCTTAATCTAGACAGGCTGTGTGGAGGGCGGGTCTTAAGCGCGGCAGTGTCGGGGTTCCACCCACGTCTTTGTGATGTCACAAAGCATGAGGGCGGGCTCTCTGTCAGCATTCTATGGCTTTAAGGTTCGGAATTTAGCAATATTTAGATGGTGGCTCTTGTTTAATGGAACTGTGCTAATTCCTGTTAGACTCTAGGCATCTGCACTGCATCTGACTCCAGGTCCGTAGCAGGCTCACGAACACCACATACAGCAGATCCCAGTGCGTTTCATTACTGTACATCAAGACGTGTACGCAGCAGAGATGCCTGTGGCTAAAGCTGGAATGAAGTTGCATTACATGCTCCAGTGGTTTACCTGCTCTGTGGTGCTACATTTACAGTGGAGTAATGGAGTAATAGAGTCCAGGTCCAGAGGCCTGGTGTCTCCAATGCTATTCTGAGCCATTTTGCTCAAGATTCGTTGATAACTCAGGAAGGATTCAACTTTCTAATTCCACATCTAGCAGAGTGTCCATGCTTTATTCCCACTGGAAAAGCCTGCCAGGTCAGGTAGTAGAGGCAGAAAAATCTCTGGGGGTTTTCAAGACCAGGCTTGATACAGTGTTAGATACGATCTAGTCTGTAGGTAATCAGCACAGTAATTAAGTCAGGAAAATGGCGAGCATTGTTGAGTTAAATGGCCTGTTCTCATCATTATGTTATGTCATACTGATGATCATGTGATAGATGCTTTAGATAACGAGCTCTGCAAATAATTATCCAACTGAAACAATGGGTCAATTTCCCATGACCAGCTTGCTTGATAATGAAGGTGAAAATAGCTTAGTCGGCACAACGCTGAGCCGAGTGTATATGGGCTAATTCGGCCAGCAGCAGTCCTGTGGTCTGTGTGAGAGCAGTTTTCGGGTGCAGGGCCAATTCATTTCTCTCTCCACGGTCTGGGGGCATGACTGGCCAGCCCCTGCAAGTGGCTAGCAGCCTACTTCACTCAGAGCGAAAGAGAGGAGTGGAGTGAAGAAAGAGGGAGAGAGAGAAGGAGAGAGAGAGGGAAAATGCAAAGAGAGAGAAAGAGACAGCAGAGAGAGAAGGAGAAGAAGAATGGAGGAGGTCAGACAGAGACTGCAGAGAGAGAAAAGAAAGAAAAGGAGAGCAGTGAAGGAGAGGTAAAGGAGAGAGAGAGCCAAAGAGAGTGAAGAGACAATAGAGAGGAAATAAAAGCATATCGCGGTATCGCACGGACGAGGGGATTACATCACAACGTGCTGAGCTCTCCTGTCAACGTCCAGCGGACAGCCACACTAACCGGTGTATCTGCCGATCGTGACCAAGACCATCGATGAACTCACCCTACATCACAATTTAGAGTGATGTAAACAAATATAAGGATCCGATGTCTGACAAACTTTAAGTCTGCCACTCGGGGGACGTCGCTGACGTTACATGGACGTTACATGGACGTTGAATGAACGCTCTTTCGCTCTGTGTTTTTCATTGCTTTGTCAAAATTGCAGCGCACAAAAATAGCTATATTATTATTTTCTGCAGTCTTAACACTGCGGAAAAAAACTGATTTGTGTGCTTTAAGCAAAATCATGAGCAATGCACATTTAAGAAATACTAAATGCTCTTCTTAATGAGCTGAGTCTGTGACTGTTGCATTTTTCACAACAGCTTTTTACGAGTTTAGCGGACGCTTTTGCCAGGGCTGCCAAGGTAAACGTAGCTCATATTTCCTGTGGTTTCCCTCCCTAGCAGGTCACCTGGGCATTCTGTCTCCCCACCTGCTGGGCAAAGGGCCAAATGTTCCCCGGTAATTGAGACATTATTTGAAGTTCATAAATTCATTTCCAGAATGACCCCCATTCCCGAAGGGGTTTGTGTCCCCGCGGTTCCACGGTGCATAGTTTAAGCTTTTTTTCAACAGAGGAACTGAACTTTTTTTATAAATCAACAAATTTTTAGATATTAAAGGGCATGAAACAGGAGCGCGGCTACAGAATGATTCTGAATTCAGAAGGCAGAACGGCTGAGAGATACTCTAGAAGGACGTATCAATCAGAAACCCACACCCGTCAAGTAATCAATACCCAACCTCATCTATATCAGGTAACATGCTCATAGAAAGCATATCAATTGATCCTGCCTTGTATGACATATGAACATGGCACTTATGATAAAGGATTATTTGCGTGATAAATATAGAGCAGCACAGAGCAGGCTACTGAACCCACATGAGTACGTTTTACTGAGTTCCAGACTGTGTCCTATTCTGGAATTATGAATTATGCTGGACCTTTAAATAATTCTTGAAAGAATTTTGTTAGACTCCCAATCCAAAAACAGGGCGATCCCGTGGTTTCTTAGGAATCCACGCATGTGCACCGAAGCTTTCTATTCATGGAGACATGGATTGGGGGTTCTAATGAGATACTTTGGCTTTAAGATGCCGAATCAACCTGCCTGCAGATGACAAAAGAAATCTTCAGTTGGTGTTAAAGCACACAGCTACCCTTAGACAGCAGAAATTATGGCTATAATTAACCTGATTTATGGCACATCTTTACCAATAAGTTATGATGTAATGTCAATATTATTGAATGCAGGTCATTCCAGTGACACTAAACTTGACCTATAGGCCATAAAGCCTACATAATGCTGGCTTTATCAGATCATTACAGCCATAGCAGTGTTTTTTTCACCATTGTTTTTCACGTGTACATTTTATATATAAGCGTGTGATGAATCATGGAAAACATTCTTTACACGTTCACTGGTGAACATGTGAATTTGTTAAAATCGTGCTGTGATTACATTGCAAATGTAGCGTAGTGCCGATCAGAGTGATAATACAGCACAAGAGGGACCATTCCTAAGAAACAAGGGAGAGAGGAAGTGAAAATGAGCGGCTAGGCTCTCGAGAGCTTATCCTCTGACATACTGCTCTGCAACAGAGAAATAAGCGAGAAACAATGAACATAAATTAGACAATAACCCAGAGAGAACGAAATGGAAATTAACAATCAACTGGTAGGAGGACAACGCTGGGGACCTCTGCTAGCTTCTGCTTTTTTTTGGGGGGGGGGGGTGAAGCTGCACTGATGCCAAATTTGTAAACCACACAGCTGGGCAGCGAAGAGGAACAGCAGTCCCTGTCCGTGGTGCTGAACAGGAGCCAGGGCCTCAGTTGTGTGTCTGTAATGGAAGTTCAGATTTTGGGTTCAGTCATGTATAAATGTGCAGCTGTGACATGACTCGTTTGGGGGTTTAAAGAAAAGAATCACGTTTTTAACTCCCCCAGAGAAGACAGGTCTTCGGTATTAGTTATGAGTCTCACGAACCAACACGGCCTTAGTCTTCTGAGTGTGCCACCGGGGCGTGGCGCTTTGCCAGTTTGCCCCGGGTCCCAAAAGCGTTAGGTCCTGCGTTCTGTACGGCCCGGGTAAGTGGATGCACTGATTTTAGTGCTATCCCATCATGCAGTTCTGCGAGGCCGAGGGGAGGTAACACTTGGACGAGTTATTGAACCCCTTTTTAGTTATTGAATTCGGATCCAGAACACCTTTGCAATTATTGTACGCAGGCCTATTCATTTCTCGTTATGAAACAATCAAGAAAAACAAATCAGCCCTTTAAGCAATTTGTAGCAATTGGGACTGATCCTGCCCAAAGGTGTGCAGGAGCATGTTGATAATTTATTACCTCTTAAATGCCCATAGAGAGGCTGGAATTATTTTCCACCATCAAAAAAGCTGCATGTGTGAATAGAAAAACCGCAGCCTGCTCATGGCCGGGCTGGGCTCGTTATCTCTGTGTGTGAAATTCACTGCAGTTGGAATGTTCGCTTGAACGATGGATTTTTTACAACGGTGAATTGCTGCGGACGAACAGGAGCCAGTTGAGTCTGAACCCAGGGGTCAGCCTTTGGTGCGGGACATACGATTTATGACTTAACGAAAATGAGATGAATCAACGTTTGTATATGGTCCAAAAAAAATTATTTCTCAATTTTTTTTTGTTCAGAATCTCTGTGCAAGTGCCTCTGTTTTTCCCCCCCACATACATAAGTGTATTGCAATCAGTCTCACCAGCATGAAAACTCGACCTTTAATCACCCTGGGCGAAGGGGGGCGGGATTTTTGACGCAGCACTTTCTCATGCCCCTGCTCAGTGCCACGCCTCATTGCACATGTGACTAGGCTTGTGACCGCCTACCAACTGACCATGCCTGCTGAGCTGGACAATTTCACTTCCTGGTTCAGAAGCGATCCCCATTGGTTTCTACGGGCGTCGTTGTCTCCACCAATTAAAAGCTGTAAGGATTGAACAGGCTCTATACGTGGTAGCCAATGGCGGCCCTTACACGTCACAGTGAAACTACGATGGCAAATGAAGCGCATTCATAGGCTTATGGGGAGAGGTGATCAGTTCAAGATGCATTCTGATTGAGTCAGCCCCAGATTTTCAAGCTTATTTGCAAACAGTTCAGTCATGTTTGATGACTTTTTCCCTGTAATTAGAAACTTTAGTCTTGAGAGAGGACATCATCATCTGATAGAAGGAGGGAAAGGAAAGTATTTATTAACACAGGAAGGTTTTATATGCTTTGCTGTGGTCTGTGAGCCTGGCCATGTAAAAATCCCCCCCCCCCCCCAAACCAACATGAAATTATACATGTGCTGTCAGAAATAACAGTGGATGAGTGGGCTGTGGTCCAACACAGAATGAAATACATTTTGAGAATACTGTTTTTGGTTACAACTCGACTGACACTAAGCAACCACAGCAAGTTATCCATATCAATCTGCAGACTCAGACACGACACCACAGCATGCTGACAGGCAGTTTCCCCTCCATAGCATCTGTAGTTCGTACTGCCCTGCTGTGGATTCGCTACTGTAGTCTAGATGATGACCAAGCCCTGTCAGGGACAGTAAATGTCAAATAATGTTTGCTAGGCAGCCTATTTTAGTCCTTAAACACATCCACTCCGTTTTCTTACTTTTAACACATGGCATCTGCATGTGGGCTTATTTTTGGTTGAATAAATAATAACAAAGTAAAATTTGTGGGTATTTCGAGCTAGGTGGGGATAGATTTATCAACTGTTATAAAACAGTTGGGTAGCACTGACATTTCTCTGACGTGGCCCACAGTAAATAGGGTTAAATGTAATTTAATTTAATTTAATTAAATGAAAGTGTACAGTACCCAGAGCAATGTTTCCTTTGATTCGTGGGAATGTCAATAGAATGTCTGTTTGCTGAATGCATCTCACGTCCTGGTGTAATCTTTCCCCCGTCAGCCAGCCCTGACCCCCACGCTGAAATACTGCTTTATGACATAAAGGACCAGGGATTAAACCAAATAAGACTGCCACGCAATGTTACGGCCTGCACAACAGAGATCAGATCATATTAGAGATATATTCTTTTTTTTGCTGCTGCCAGTGGAAACAGTGTTGATATTAAAAAGAGGCTTTGAAGCAAGCAATACGGCACGAGAGGCTGTGCTGTATTATGAATATCGTCACGGATGCAGGGGAGCTGTTTGGCAGGATGCGAAGCGTATTCCCGATACAGCACTGCCTCGAGTGCCATATTGCTTTTATAAAATGGTTACAACACATTGAATCCAATAATTAATGACTCAGTATTACCTATTTTGTAATATTATTTGGAAGTAACGGGTGGTGCAACGGGTGGTACTGTTAACAAGCAGGCTGTTTGAATAACTGTTACTTTATTGGATTTACAATCACTGTAGAATGCGGTCTCAGCCAATCAGCATCCAGGATTTTTTTTTTTTTTAAACCCATTTATAAATGGATTTGAAAAGCCACAGCATGGAATGTGCTCAGATGTGAAAACCACTGCAGCCACAGTAAGGACCTGCACACTGAGCTGCAGCTGTCAGACTCAGACTGCCTGTGGTTACACTGGCCTTCCTGAGGGCAGCTGCAGCCTGTTAGCCAACTGCTCCCTTAAACTACGGGCCGCCGCAGCGCTGAAGGCTCTCACAGAGTTACTGTACCGGAGCCTGTTTCCTGGCTAACGATCCCGTCTCTGTGTCCAAAGAGGTCAGGCGGCTCATTTTGTGGAGAGCGAAGCGTCTCTGCCGGAGCAGGCCAAAAAAAAAAAAAACAACAAAAAAAAACCGGTCTGGGCTATCTTCTCTGAGCCCAGGGATTTCGCACTGTGCAGCTTAATTGAAGAGTCCCCTTGCTGAGCGCAGGCCCGCGGCGCGTCGGCCTGAGAGAGAAGGCGCGGCGTTCAGGAGCGGAACGCCGCTTCGCTGGGGAGAGTCGTTTGCGCGCGGCTCCGGTTTCCACGGCAGCGGGTTCCGGGCCCGCGTGCAGTCGGGGCTTATCAGCGGGGTGTAAATCCCGCCTTATCGGCGGAAACATTTTGAGGCAGAATTTCATAACCGGCCCGAGGCTGGCGGGCGGGCTCGGTCGACGCCCACGTCCTTATCTGCGGCGCACACTCGCTGAATTTTTCCCGCCATCATCCGGAGGAACGTTCTGGAACCAAGGTCATCTTATTTACACCCCCGAGACGGCAAAGGGCACGAGACAGCGCCTTTGTTCAGGATGCTGGCGCAACAAGAACTGTGTGTGTGTGTGTGTGCATATGTGTGTGTGTGTGAGTGCGTGTGTGCGTGTGTGTGAGTGCGTGTGTGTGAGTGCGTGTGTGAGTGCGTGTGTGTGTGTGTGTGTGTGTGTGTGTGTGAGTGCGTGTGTGTGTGTGTGTGAGTGCGTGTGTGCGTGTGTGCGTGTGTGTGTGTGTGTGTGTGTGTGTATGTGTGAGTGTGTGTGTGTGTGCAGAGAGCTCTACTAAGACCTGAGAATCTGCACTTTAACCACATGTGAATAGTTTGATTACAAATATTAAACTGTGGAGCACAGAGCCAAATGACGAAAAATGATCTCCCTATATACAGTATATAGAAAGCCCCAGTTATGTTCTGTGGATTAATTTGGTGGTGGTCTAATTACGTCACTTGTTCGTCAGCCGGCTGGTCAGCCTGGTTTTAATTAGTTCAGACCGCAAAACCGTGAAGGTGACGTCTGTAATAGTTCCCACGGCGATGTGTCAAGCCAGTGGCAGAGGGATTTGCTGCTTATTGTTCTCACAAAAGTTTGGGCGTACAGTAATGACCAAATGTAAATGTAATATAAACATACAGTATAGTACGGTAATGACTGAATGTAAATGTAATGTAAATGTACAGTACTATACGGTAATGACAGAAACTAAATGTAAATGTAATGACTTCTTTGTCCTTACATAGCACTGTTCTGGGGCTGCTGGGTGGCTCATTGGGTTAAGGCTGCACACTCTGGTGCGTGGATGGACCCCGCGGGCTCTGATTGGCTCCAAACCGTCCCAGTGCTGACTGCGGCCGGTATCTCCACAGGGGTGTTATGGAAGGGTTCAGTCAGTTAGGGGCCCACGTTGCATCTCAGCTCAGAATCTCTGTAATAAAGTGTTACAGGGGAATGGATAATCCCCGTGGACTGCAGCCCTTCTGCTGTTTACATAGTTACATTATGTTATTTACATGATTCAGCAGAAATGCTTGCCTGGGGAGGTTGACACAGCTTTTCCCATTTATATGGCTAGATTGAATTCAGGGAAGGGACTGAGGAGGTACTCCATTAAAGGGCTCAATCAGCAGTGTTCCACCGAAGACTTGAGCCTGCAGGCCTGTCTGCACCTGGGACTAATTCCACAGAAAGAAAAAAAAAATACCCCAATCAAGCTAACAGCTGCCAGATGAGGCCAGTTCCATCTCTGTTTTTGAGCATTAAAAAACAAAAAAAACGTGATTTCATTTTGTAATTAGACCTCACCAGAGGTGAAACCTGGTGAAACCTGCCGCTCGGAAATCTCAGGTACTCCCCCGTCACCTATTGGTTGAATGGCGAGACATGTGCTCCTCAGCACTCGAACATCCCCTTCAGGGAGAATAGGTCCTGACTGGGGGAGCCATCTTCTGGATTTACTGCCAAACCCGTCCAGTCTGGCACATCATGTCGTCCCAGGAGATCAAATGCACAGGGGCATTTCCTTTGGCCCCTTGTCACCGGTACAGACATCCCAGAGACCGTAAGAGCTGCTGTATTGGTTTAGATGTGTTGCGTGTGTGCAGGAGTCTTTTCACTTGGGCTGGTAGAGCTTCCCGGTGCTTTCTACAAGCACTCTGTATACAAGTATGGGTCACTCTGGTCACTGGCCACTCTGTTTTTTTTAATTTTTGTTTCTGGAAAAGAAAAAAAAAAAGAATTCAAGACATAAAACTCTTCCTGGGGTTCCCCTTGTGACCTTAATGTTGCCATTTCCCTGTTTTTTTTCAAAAAAATCGTGTTTGTTCATTATGTGGTGTAATGAGGCTGAATTTTTACAGAAAAAAATGCTGCTGATTCTAATTTAATGAAAAGCCTCTTTTTAAGTGTCAGTGCTGAATCCTAGTTGCCTAAATACTGCACATTGAAGATAAATATTAATGCAAATACAAAGAAAAAGAGCAGTGCCCTACTCATGCTCTTGCTCACTGTCAATCAATAATTGAGTGAGCAAGTGAGACAATTATTGTCAATCAATAATTGTCACGAAAAAGAACTCTAATCTCAATGGGTCGATCGCAGCCACAGCGTGTCTTGTGGTTCCCAGATATGGATCCAGATCCAGACCGAATTAGAGCCCCCATCACAGCCAGCTCCCTAACTCGTCAGAGCAGTCCTGTGCTAATTACGTTTGCAATGTGCTTTAAATGGCACCTGGAGGATACTAACGCTGCTGACTTCATTAACCTACTGCTGACCAGCTTCATAACCCTGCTGTTCATAACTAGAGTCTAAGGGCGGTCCACACAATTTCTCTCTTTAGCCTACTGCATCCATGTCTTTCGCCTCGCTTCTGCAACTGGCTAGTACTTTTACACAAAGTATTCATAAACAAAAATATATATATATATATATATATATATATATATATATATATATATTGCATTGAAAACAAGTAGTAAATATAAAAGGCTGTATATGATGTTATTGTCCGTGTCTCCAAAATTGCTGCTCTAAAATCCATGACGGTTCTTCCGATAGCCGGGCTCCTATAGCGCCGTCTGACCACGTGCACATCAGCCACTTCCTGTTCAGGTTCATCAGGTAGCACGCGACGAACCCGCTGCGCGCTTAACTCAGCTAACCAGCTTCAGACAACAGCGATACACACTCAGGGGAAAAAAAGGCTTTTTTGGCTTGTCTCCGTAGGGGAGCCCGTTTTTAGTTATTTATGGAACCCTCTGTGGCTGCTGGGAAATGTAGGAAAAGCTCCCAGACTGAGCCATCTTGCCGGTGAAAGAACCCTGGTGCTAGGCAGGGTTCCTGTGTGGAGACACAGAGGAACCCTTAGGAAGCCTTTTCCTTCGAAGAGTGTGACAGCGCACGGGCTGTCCATGAAGGCAACACATTCCACACGTTACTGGAACTTGCTTTTCTGCCGTGTTTCTCTCTTGTGTGCGTGACCCTCCCTTGAACCGTGCTCATTGACGTTCAGGCCGGGTTATTAAGTAAATATTGATCAACTAGAATGTATGGTCTGCATCCTGGACCTGGAGCCTGACATCAGCTGTCAGTTTTCCACAGACAGAGTTCTGCCTCAGAGATCTTTCTCTTTCCCTCGCGTATCAACCCTTCATTTAACTTCACAAGCAGTACACGTACAGCCAGAGTAACTCACATATCCATATTTTACAAAAATCAACTAAGAACATTTGAGTCAAATAAAGCATGTCATTGGATGCATTTGCCCAACTGCGTGCTTTAGTTGACTTTACTTTTCTAGTTATTTTTTTTGTTTGTTTGTTTGTTTTTTTTTGGCAGTGAGCTTGAAACTTATTTTAAGCTGTCATTAGCCATAAATGTAAATTAACAGTAGCATGGTAAAGGTCCGATGATTAGATTAACCACAGAATTACCCTCACATTAAGAAAGCTAAGCCTCCACAAACGTGCAAATGCGTCTTCTGTGGATCCCGTGTTACTGAGACCCGAAATCTGCCCTGCCACCACAGGAGACCACACTCACACGCTACTCTGTGTGCAGATCCACTGCCGGAGTGAGAGCTGCTGCACTGGCCCAGGCTGGCAGAGCCCCAGAAACGGCCCTCATTCTAATCTTCCCTGTCAACTGGCAGAACAGAGCTCAAAATTCCCTCCCGACGCACATTTCTTTTTTTTTGCTCAGTAAGACCCAAACCCAGCGCAGGGGGAACAGTGTGGATTAACATGGCGTTAAGCATCGCGCTACTAAAAAAAACACACGCAATTACACGTTAAGAGCATTACCGTGCGCACATCAAAAAGATTTCACTCCCGCTCGTGTGCGAAAACAAGGAGCACACACACACACACGCACGCACGCACGCACACACACACACAAACACACACACACACGCGCGCACGCGCACACTCTTTTTACGGAATTGTCTCTTGTCGTGCTAGTGCCATGAATCCCAAAGAAAGGACAACTGACAGTGACTGACAGTTAGAGATGCTGAACTTATTCCGGCATCCTCTGTTTTATTTAAAACAGGAGCGCAGTGACGCGGTCTTTCTTTCTCTTCAGACGCCTCAAAATTCACTCTTTCCTCCTTCAGTTAGAGTCGATCCTGGGAGATATGAATAATTTGGGAATGGGGGTTGTTCAGAACTCCGAAATGTTCCTTTGAATTTTGGAATTTGAAATTTAAAGTGCATCCATTATCACTGGAATCTGGAACAGTTTCTATGTGAAGTACTGTCTACCTCATGTAATGTAAGGTAATGTAATGGAAATTATTATCAATCATTATTATTTTATATGGACCCGTTCAGATATAGAAAGACTACAGAAGACAGGCAATATATTTCCAGTTTGTTATCAATGCAGTCTGTTCTCCTTCCTGTGCAATGCTCACCTTTTGTATCACTGATAATTACACTCTACATGGAGAGACTGGTGGCTGGGCTAGCAGCTCACTCCTCACCTCAGTAAACAGTGTTGTTTATAACCAGCATCTCTAAGTATAAGCAGATTTTTTTTTTTTTTTTAATTCCCACGATATGTTTTCTCCTTGTTAAATTACATTGCATTAGTTTAGTTGGCTCCCTTATCCAGGGTGGCTTATAAATGTAGAAGAACCATAAATGCAGTCACCAAATTAATATGAGCAATGCTGCCAGACCGGGCTAACAATGTCCCTGGAGCAGTGGGATATATGGTTATGGGGTCTAAGGGAAGGATTCGAGCCTCAGTAGTGTCCTTCTCAGCATCTCCATAAATTCCAAGAAGCCGTTTATTTATTGTTTTCAAATCCTACGAGAACCAATTTTGCACGTTGAAAGAGATGTGCAAATTACAGATGAATAAAAACATGTTTAAAAAAAATAAATAACAAAACTCCTGTACTGTATATGTGGAGCTGAGTTCTGCTTGTCGCTGAATATCAAGAGACAAATCATCTCGTGAAAACTGTGAGGAGCGTTCCATGGATCCTCAGCAGGAAACCCTGAAAGAGAACCTAATAAACCGTCCCGCGATGCTCTCTTTTTGTCTACTGGGATGGAAAACGATCGTAAAAAAAAGATCGAAATTCCTCCGTCTACAGTTTCGGTGGCGAGGGCCCGCTGTGGTCAGCCATCTTGACCTTCTCTGGGCTGACGCGTGACCTCCCGTCTCCGCGGAGAGTCGCCGTGGCGGGATGGCGATGCGGAAGCGACAGAGAGCAGAGGTCAACGCGAAGCACCGGCGTCTGTGGCGGGACAGCCCAGCGAGCACCACCACAGCCCTGAACCCATGATGAATGATATTTGGGTTTTTTTTTATTTCATATTGATCTCAGATCCCAGTAGTGTGCTTGGGTTAAGGAACGAGCAAAACTCTTCACATAAAGAAAGTCCGTGAAAGCCGGCTCTTAAAAGCCAGTTATAATACAGTGCCTTTGCGGTTATTGATATGCCTAAGCCACTGCCTTAAACAGGAGGGATTTCCTCTGATCCTCACTGATTATTACGGCTCAGTAACTCTGAACATAATTCCCTCACAAAGAAAGTCTAATGCTGCAGTGCAGTGTTTCCCGTTCGCAGTCTTGCAGCAGGCTTTGTGTGTAACAGTTTTATTTCTTGCAGGTAGACTTTACAAATTACACAGTGCCACATAGCCCTGGGCAGCCCTGCTCTGGCTGTTGAATGAGGTGTGCTTTGTTAGGGCTGGAGTGAAAACCTGCAGGACGGTAGATCTCCGGGAACAGGGCTGGGCAGCCCTGCTCTGGCTGTTGAGTGAGGTGTGCTTTGTTAGGGCTGGAGTGAAAACCTGCAGGACGGTAGATCTACAGGAACAGGGCTGGGCTGCCCTGCTGTACAGTGAAGCTGACTGTCTAAAAACAAACAGGATGTCTGACTAATTAGCTAGCCACTGTATATACAGTACCTTGGAATTCTAAATTATTATTTTTGTGTATTATGTTTGTGTATAGCTAGCTAACTAATAATATAGCTTTGTGTGTGTGTTTGTGAGAGTGTGTGTGTGTGTGTGTGTGGATCCAAATAAGACTACCAGCAATATAAATGCTTTAAACCGTAAAAGATGTTTCAAGAGTTTTCAACTCACTCTTCAAAACTGCATGATGCAGCAGACGTCTGAAAATCAAGATCAGTATTCAATTTGCAGCTCTGTGAAAAGAAATTAATTGAGCTCAGTTGGGACAAAAGCCAGCATTCACAAGGGCATTCTGGGACACGTGTTCTGAGCTGCCAGTACAATGAAAAACTGCTACTCGACAAATTAACATGTTGCAATAATGGTGCTGTTAATCTTCACAGGTCACCTAGGGCAGTTCTCTGAAAAAATGATTCAGATATTACCTCACAATTATCCTTTAGCATGTGTATCCAATTACAGCTCAAAATTACGCTTGATCGTTTCTGAAAGGAACGTGTCTGAAAGTAGCTTTTGAACCTGGCGAACATGAGGAAGGTCTTGACGTCAGTCCCACACGACTGGATTGCAAATACATGGAATATCCAACCCGACGCAGCCTGTTACGAAAAATAAGAACATAAAAAGAATTAGAATGAGTCTGAAGCCAGTTATTCAGTGTGGTCAGCCGTACTGTGTTCGGACGTATTTACCTGTCATTCTAGACAAGCTGATGGTCCAGCGATGAGTGTGTTTACATGATGACAGTCTCATATGTCTGATGTCTTCATCTCTCTCCCCTCCCCCTTCCCCCTCAGTGTGCGCTGGTTGGCTGTCTTCTGTCATTCAGTCTTCCACTGAGCACCAATGGGCTATTTCCAGGACCATACTGTATGACCTATGACCTTCTCCTCACCAACCTAACCTGTTTCTGGGGTGTTTGCTTAAAGCTCACTGACCCATGCCCATGCAAATGCACCTCCCTGAGCTACTGATGTGAAAAAAAACAGATAAAATTGATACCTTTACATAAATAATTAAAGTAGAACTGCCTTGTTACCATCCATCCTCGATGATTTTATTTTTACAAGCAAAAATATTATCATAAGCTGAGTCTGCTCAGATGAACGCAAGTGAATTTGCATCACGAAATTGTATTCATGAATTAATGCAGGTTTTTTGAAAGAATAATCCATGAACAAAGACGTGCTTGGTTTAAAAACAGCTTTTAATAAAATACAGCAGCAGCTATATTATGTAGCATAATGGATATAGTACTCTACAGTGGCTAAAACTCATGGCAGTTTATTTATTTATTTTTTTTGGAAAATCCACCTTCTGCAGCAAGGATTTTTAATGCAGGAACCATTGTACTGCACTGCATAAACCAGCTAATACATCAATCTCAACAAGTCTTTTATTTAGAATAAAAATCTTTTGTATATTAACTTTTTGTTAAATTAAACAAAAATAGTATAATGAGGTGAGACAGTTTGACTCATTTCAAGATTTGCCAACGGGATATGAAAACGTCACGCAATCAGTAAACAAGCTAATACGAACACGAAGCTGAACACGAACCTTTGGAACAAAAAATGAAATCATTGTAGAAATCACTTCTTTTTTTTTTTTTTTTTGGTCCATTAAGTATTTCTATTTTAGGTCGTTCCCTAATTTTTATTCAGTGTATCCCTATGTTTGCAAAGTTTTGAGCGTGTGGATTGGGGGATGTTCGGAGTCTCAGTCGCTGTACTGCGGTTCAATTCAAGACTGACATTGTATTCAGATTGGTGATGGTTTCCAGGGTTTTTGCTGCTCACATTGAAGAACAGACACACTTAGTGTGAGCTTGTTTTGCTGATTTTACATGGGGCTGCTAGATATTAGGTACACAAGAGGGATTAGATACAGGGATTCATTAAAATTCCCTTTGTTTTCGCATTTATCATGCGGAAACAAAAAGGAATGTTATGTAATTATGTGGCATTAATAGATTGCATTTCATGAATATTTCATGGCGTGACCGAAATACATTCTTAGTGTGCAAAGTAGTGAGTGATTCTGTCGTTTGGGGTTTCACCACTGCATCCGGGTAATTCCGGAACCTAACGGAATTATGGACAGGTTGCATTTTCTGAAATATAAACAGCAGTTAAACACACCAATATGCGGAACAAGCAGATAAATATAAGCAGCGTACACTGTCCTTTCTGTGCTTTAGGCCTATAGCGACTATGAAAAAAAGCTATTTAAAAGAATGTCACATTCTAATGTGTACTCTTTCAACAAAGAACAAATAAACAAAAAATCAAATCAAAGCTCGCCAGCATAAAGCTATCCGTCATCCTCAGCGCCGCGTAGACGTTCTGTCTCGCAACAGCCTATTAAATTTCTGCAGGAATGAGCCGAGATGCTGACAATAAACGCAGAAGATGCGCGTGAGTGAGAAATGGAAGCGCTGGTATAAACACGGCGGTAATGGAAGGCGGACAGCCGCTCTTATCCGGCTGGAGTGACCGTCATTATTAGGAATTCACAGCCCCGCTCTCGCGCTGCAGAAACTATCCTGTCGTAATTAAGGAAATGGCTCTTTTTGCTGATGCGGAGGAGGATGATTTCAAGTGGCTTTTTGCTCTTTCTCTCATTTTATTGTCTTTTTTTTTTTTTGCTTCCCGTTGGTATAATTTCCTTTCATCCCGTGACAGTGATTGACAGCCCACTTAAACACCCGCTTTATAAAACAAAAAACGCAAGCTTAAGTGCTCATTTCTCAAACAAGTAAGGAGTAGGCAAGGAAGGATCTATTTCATGTAGCAAAATGGCAACCCAGCTCTCCAGATTGAATTTACTTTGCATTGACTATACATGTATACACAAATTACTGTTAGATTTTTTGTGTTGTTAGATATGTACTTACATAATTAATTTTTCTTAACTAATTTTAAAAAGTCACCCTTGACCCTCTCCTTTCTTCTTTCTGTTATCTTTGTCTGGGGACATCAGGAGTTTGGGATGACGACAGTTCTCCTTTTCTGTATCAAAGAAACTCAGAGTACTTTTTGCATTCTAAATTCAGCAAGAGGACAGCCTCACTCTCTTATGGGGGGGGGGGGGGTGCATCTCAGAGGAGTCCCCTAACTTACTTAAATTGGGCATCAGGGGAATATTCTGAGCCAGTATGAATGGGCATCTTGTCCTGCTGAGCTTCTAATGTGTCTGGGGTCCATTGCACCTATAAAAACGTTTGGAAGGGGCATGGGGGGGGGGTCAGACCCAGAGACACATAGGGCTAAAAAGTCCAGTGAAAACTCTTGATGCAGCATCTTCAGGTTGACTTCTGCTTTTGGAAATAAGGCTCTGTTGTAAGCACTTGGCTGTCAGAATGCAGCGGTGTGAGAGGACAGTGAGAGCATGTGTGAGAAAGCCTAACCCTTCAGTGTAAACACGAGTCAGAGCCGTTTTCCTGTCCTGTGACCTTTCTCTGAGTGAGTCATCCTAGGGTCGAGGAATATAATGAATATGGGACAAACCAGATCAACAGCACACAAACAACAAAGCAATGTGGTGGCCTGCTTTGCAAAGCACATTTTTTTAATGAGGATAGAGAAATATTGATAACAAATTCTAAATGGAAAAGCAGGTTTGTGCTCACATAAATATGTGGATGTGCTGCCATATTTTTTTTAATAACAAGAAGATTAAAAAATAAGAATTGTTGTTTATCATATTATGATGAGTTTGGGCTGTGTTCTCACCAGATTCGTCCACTGGGATGGTTAAAATGCTAGCAGCCACAGAGAAGGGGGAATAATTCTTTTTTCAGGTTGAAATAAATATTCCATTTGAAGTATTTGTGGGGTTTGTGCTTGGGCTTGTACCTGAAGGTGCTGTACAAATTATTCATAACTGCAACTTGAGCCATTTGAAATGTCAAACGATTTTGTGCAGGGTGTAAGGCAGTTATTACGCGTTTTGCATGAGTAGGGGCTTCCCTGGTGTCCTGGCTATATTCCCAGCCTGGCCCTCTCAACCTGTCACCTCATCACCCCCTGATTTAAGTGGCTAAAAAAAAGTTCACTCCACTCTCCACCTCAGCTGATGTGCTGTGAGCACAAAATGGCTGCCTCGCATCACCCAAGTGGGTGCTACACACCCCTCATCACTGTAAAGCACTTTGAGTCTCTGGCCAAAGAGCAAAGTCCTGTGTAAATGCAAGGAATTAATTAATGAATCAGTTGTGAATCGAGTGTGTCATCTGGTGGAAACTAACGCTGCAGTAACCTATAAGGAGCCCTGGCTGCGTCATTCTACTCAACCCTTGGAAGGACGAAGGCACCTGTCCCCTTTGTGTGGATCTCCAGGCGCGGTCTCCTGATAGGCCAGGCTCAGACCTGCCATAGTCTGATGGTCTGACGGTGTCTGGACTGCATGCGGTACACGTCTTTATGAGCTCATCTACTCAAGAGCGTACAGCCATACACCACTGAGGTCCTTAATCAGCACACATGACATCACACAAGATGTCAGGCCTAAAATGAAGACTGGTACGGATGTGACTTAGCTTCACTAGCCTGTGTCTTCATGGCAGCCACGATCCTCTGCTTTTGGACCCACTGCTGCATCCCTGAAGCAATGCCGCCTCATCTTCTTAAGGCGCTTTTTTCTGGAAAATTCCTCTAGCCAGAAAGAAAAGAAGCAGAGGAGCTCTGCTGAGATGTTGTGCTGGGATGCGGGTGACTAAAAGGGTTATATTCATGAGCCTACACTTGGGCGCTGGAAGCAGACTGTAGCTTCTGAGTTCCATTTAATCCAATGCAAGCCTTACAGCGAGCACGCATTCGTTTGTAATTTCTTTTTCCTCATTTTTGGCAGATCTTACTGTATCTAAGTAATATCAAGGAGGCTATTTAAAACATAGCAAATTGCTTTTAGATGACTTGTCGATATTACAGAACAGTCAAAATGCATCACCCAGAGAGAGCAGACTGTTACAAGCCTCGGAGGACGGGGATGTATGGTGTGAGCGTCAGACGCCTACCCACAATGCAGTGAGTAAACGGAGATCAACGGGGTGTTCTCACCACCAGTATGTCAGGCAGATAATTGCCTATCTACACAGTCACAACCAGGATAGCAGGAAGACTCCCAAACCGTCTTTAACTGTTTAATGTGTGAGGTCATAAACATGCGATTAGAATGTTCTTAACTGAACATTCTAATCACAGGTTCGTGATTATAATGAGATTAGAATGTTCTTAAGTGAACATTCTGATGCTGATGTAACAGTCAGTACTGGTAACTGAAAGCAATGGTGTTCTAGAACACTGACTTGTTGATAAAACACTCCAAAAAAACCTACTCTCCCAAGGGTGAAAGACTGAGCTATTTTTGGCCTGAAAATAAAAAAGTCCCTGAATTTTAATTGGCTGGGTCTGTAATGGGCAGGCATACCCAACCAAGCAGGTGCCGAAATTATCTCTCCATGAAGACTGCGAGGAGTGACTCATGCTCAGAGAAATGTTCCTTCTGGTCTGTTCCGAGCTGAATCTTTTGGCAGATGGGGGGAGATTGTATTTGTAGCGAGTGCATGAATTTTTTAAGTCAATGAGGTGAAACAGACGCAATGGCCTATTTTTTTAGAAAGAGGAATTCCATACCACCGTCTCGCGATTGCCAAATTGTTTCCTGTGCATTATTAGCTGAAATCGATGGCTACCTCACAGCCTTCTGCTGAAAAGCGCACTTTCCCGTCTTTACAGGGTGCCTCCTGACAGATGGATCTGCTTCTTTTTCAGTGAGCTTGATCCACAGCAGGCCTTGGAGGAACGAACATGAACGCTTGTCTGAGTTCAAAGTGCATGAACAGACAGCTCTAGCCCTGCAGCTTGCTATGGTACCACTTAGAAAAATGGCTCCAAGTCTGTTTGTGTCTTCTTTACAAATGCAGATGAAAAAAAAGCATGCACTTTGAAGTATGTAACATCTTTCTCCAAGTTAAACTGATATGTGATGGGGTGCTTGTTTGTATCCAAGCAGACGTACGGTGTGGAAGGAATTGGGGTTTGAAATGGGGCGTGGGGCGTAATGAGCCCTGGACTCCACCGTGGGGCGCTGGTTTCAGACGGCTCCCTCATCGCTCATGAGCAGCTCCACCGCTCGACAGGCTGCAGGCTGTGTATCTGCAGCCTACCTCACCTGGCTGCGTATCTACAGCCTACCTCACCTGGCTGCGTATCTGCAGCCTACCTCACCTGGCTGCGTATCTGCAGCCTACCTCACCTGGCTGCGCATCTGCAGCCTACCTCACCTGGCTGCGTATCTACAGCCTACCTCACCTGGCTGCGTATCTGCAGCCTACCGCACCTGGCTGCGTATCTACAGCCCACCGCACCTGGCTGCGCATCTGCAGCCTACCTCACCTGGCTGCGTATCTACAGCCTACCTCACCTGGCTGCGCATCTACAGCCCACCGCACCTGGCTGCGTATCTACAGCCCACCGCACCTGGCTGCGCATCTGCAGCCTACCTCACCTGGCTGCGTATCTACAGCCCACCTCACCTGGCTGCGTATCTGCAGCCTACCTCACCTGGCTGCGTATCTGCAGCCTACCTCACCTGGCTGCGTATCTGCAGCCTACCTCACCTGGCTGCGTATCTACAGCCTACTGCACCTGGCTGCGTATCTGCAGCCTACCTCACCTGGCTGCGTATCTGCAGCCTACCTCACCTGGCTGCGTATCTGCAGCCTACCTCACCTGGCTGCGTATCTGCAGCCTACCGCACCTGGCTGCGTATCTGCAGCCTACCGCACCTGGCTGCGTGCAGACGTGGCGAACAGAACATTCCTACTGACCGCGCTTTCTGAGAGCAAACCGGCGTGCCCTTTCAATGACCTGTATCTAGTCGGGTGCTTTAAAACTCTATAAATTGTTACCATGAATTGTTCACCGATCTCTAACACGTCACACAGCGTATTCTCCTCAAGCTGTAGCACTGAGAATTCCTCACAAACCGTCTCCATGGCAAAAAAGAGAGAGAGAAAAAGCAGAAAAGCAGCAGAAATGTTGTCGTATGCAGTGAACGTGCGAGAGCTGGAGGCTGCTGGCGGGCATTTATAGCAGAGTAAATTTATTTATTTATCCTGGTCTGTGGCAGAGGTGTCTTTGTGGTGACTAATGGGACGGCGGGGGATCTATTGTTGATACCTGGAGCTCGGCAAAACTCTTCTTCCCCCCCCCCCCATTTCCCTAACTTAGGCATTCACGACGCGGTCAGACATTCCGATTAGCGGCCTCCATTTTGTTTGCGGTGCGGGGAGAGCGAGCCGTTATTTCCGCTCCTGAAGCCAGAACGCTTTTTACCCCAAACTCCATTCTCCACCTCTCATATGATGGAGAATGTTATAATAGTTATAATAGCAACTGGTTTTCTGTGGGTAAAAAAAATAAAATAAAATAAAGATAATGATGCCTTTTGATGTTTTTCCTCCCGTTTATGTCTGTCTGTAGGGAGATGCTCACCTCCGTGCAGCAGGGAGGATGGCGTGGTGCAGACTTCTTTCAGTGACACAATTTTCATTTAAAAAAAGGAGTCTCAGACAGGAGCTGTTTTTAACATGTTTTCTTAAACAGAATTCTTCTTTTTACTTTTTTTTTTTTGCATTTTTACCAGTATCAAATTATAACACAGACCTATGTTTAGTGTATGGAATGTGCTTAAAAGTGGTGTGCTGTCCCAATACATTTGCGTTTAACTGTATATAGGGTTCATGGAAGCTCATCAAGCAAAGCCGGCTTAGCTCTATGGCATGCATCCACAGCATCACCCCCCCCCCCCCCCAAGTAAATAGTCTGTTGGGTGCATTGTGCTCATTGTATGTTGCTGCCTCTGGTAGGTATCTGTTCCACATGTTTGTTTCTTTGTTTGCTTCATATTGGGATGAGATGTCCTTGCCCACTGTGCCCTATTAAGCTGTGTTCCAATGGCACTGAGCACATATCGCTCTATCCAGGGCATGAGACTCACGGGGTGTAAATGTTAAAAGACATCTTGTCCTGTTATTTCAGCTGTTTGTGTGAAATGCCCTGGGACCGTCTGGTCCAATATTTGTGTGTAAAAGCTTCATTTGGAACACTGAGTTTGTGAGCAGCACTGTACTGGAGTGACACACTCTAGATTCAAGCCAACACAAGGCCAAACAAAGCCACTTCAGAGGAGTAGGCTCAATGGGTTTGCTGAGCACAGACAGAGGATTCATTTCCTGTTTTTAGAAGCAGATACGTTCACACGCACACACATGCATACAGGCACGCCCGCACATGCACACACACACATGCACGCACGCACACACACACGCACGCACACACACACACACACATGCACGCACGCACACGCACACACACACACACACGCACACACACATGCACGCACGCACGCACACACACACACACACACACGCACGCACACGCACACACACACACACACATGCACGCACGCACACACACACACATGCACGCACGCACGCACACGCACACACACACACACACACACACATGCACGCACGCCCGCACATGCACACACACGCACACACACATGCACGCACGCACGCACACACACACACATGCAAGCATGCACACACACACACACACACATGCACACACACATGCACGCACGCACACACACACACACACACACACACACATGCAATCCTAGCGCATGTGTACTCATATCCAGGGTCTGTTACCTTATGAGGACGGTACATCAAAGGGAGCCGGGAGGAGGGTGGTGTTGCATTTTTCAGCATTCGTGCTTCACACCCCATTTATTACTTCATTATATCTGTACAGCCAGTTGGCAGCCGTCCTGCTTTTGATTCACTCAGAAAAAATGAAATTGGCTCATCTCTGAGAAAAAAATCCATGCCAATAAAGCAAATACGTGTCATACTGAGATACGTTTTTAAGGTTTAAATCTCAAGAAAATGAGACACCTGAAATGAACTTGCTTTCCCAGTGAAGTCAATATTTACAGTGTAAGATTTGGAAAGTCAACACATGACACAACTTCACTTTACTAATGAAGAAGCCGCTCACTCAAAAAAAAAAAAAATTGTGAGGATTTTTTAAGACACCTTTTGGAAATAGTGCAGTTTATTTCAACAGAGCCTTGCAAGGATGGGGGAGTGGACTTCCCCTAGTGTCCGCCATCTTTTCTGTGGCAGCTGTTGGCAGGACTAAGGAAGTAATGGTTCTAAATCCTTTCCCCTGGCATTGTCTTCAGAAGGCAGTGATTTTACTGGTGAACAAACCCTCGGGCAGCGCCCCCTCATAGAGAAACATGGGTCGGGAGAACCAATCTGGGGCGGGGGGCGGGGGTGGGGGGGGTGGGGGTGCCACGCCCGAGTTTTGTGAGCACCCCAACCTCTGTTCCCCTCCCTCTCTACCACACGCACTCTGGGCCTCAGGCTAGCCCGGGGGGAGGACATCTGGGGAAAATTCATTCTAATGAAAACAGCCAGAAATCAGTGATCCTGTCCGGCAAACAGCACAAAACAAGAAAATGTGAAACGATTCCACCCTCTAAAATCGCCTTTATGGGCCAAAAAATAAAATAAATAAATAAATAAAACAGAGGAGAAGAGAAAAGGTGCACGTGACTAATTAGCTGCTGGAACTGTGTGAGGACATTTGAGTCAGTCTGGGAAGATAACTACCTCCCAATCTTGGCCGAATTTGTCAGTTAGAGCGCGGAGGCTTTGTAAAGCCTCCCTGATTAGAGATGTGTTGTCAGTGCAGAGCCAGGAGGGTTCACGGTAATCAGCTGCACATCATTAGCAAGAGCGCAGGGATCTGGGGAAATTTCTTTATTTTTATTTTTTATGCTTGTTTTTTTTTTTTTTCAGCGAATAGCAAAGCGCTTCTTCTCAAAGCCAAGAAAAAACTGACAGTCCAGAAAATAAAGCCTCTTTCCAGCATCCATCAAAAGTTATTTCAGAGGGGCTGAATTGATGGCTGTTGTGAAGTCTGAGTGAAATTGCTTTCCAGAGCCGGCTCCTAATCCCAAAAATTGCTCAGGAGCCAAAGTAACGGCAGCAAATATTGAGTAAAGCCTGGACTCGGAGATACATGAACTGCAGGAGTTTGTCAAAATCATTATTTTTCTGCACAAAATTCTGAAGCCAGGTGAAAAATGAAAGCGGCAGGACTGTCGAGTGAGAAGGAGCATTCATTTGGAAGATTTTGGCCTGGGCCCGAGACTTTGACTGACAGCTGTTCTGGCTTTCTCTCTCTCTCTCTCTCTCCCTGTGTCAGTCTAACACACAGTGATTTGTGGGAGAGGGAAATGCTGATGCAGTCAGGGGGTTGATGTATTCTCCGCTTGTTTTCCTCCACTATACAGATCTATAATTCCTGGGGGGCATTAGGCTGTTGGACTCTGTGATTGAGAAGGCCTAAATGCTCATTTGAAACTACCCCCCCCCCTCCAAACAGAATATAACTTGCAAAAACACAGAATGATGTTAACAGCCTTGCAGGTTTTTATATTTATATAGTAATAGCACTTTGCATTTATTTCATCATGGCCATAAAGTATGATCTAAAAATATGTAGTTCTACATATCTAATACTTAGTAAATTAATGTGCGTTGTGGAATGTAATCATCACTCATATGATTAAATTACGTTTTCCACTTTTATATGAAAAAGCAATTACATTTTTCTCATAAAGTCACCACTAAAAACCAGATGCAATGAAATTATCATGCAAAAGGAAAAGCATTTTGTGTGTTTATTTGATGCATAATGCATGAAAAAGAAACTCTGGGTATTGCTTATTTAGAATAATTTCACACGAATATTTTCGCTGTACATGGAGTTGAACATGGACTATTAATAATAATATATAAAACAAAATATATGTGCTAACAACTGTTCTAAATATACACACAAATAAAGAAGCAGTATCATATTCATGATGCTTTCATTGTGCATTTCTTGTAAAATTCAATTTTCAATTCAATATCCGATTTAGGATTCTGACAGAATGTGCTTATGCAGAAGATAATTGGCCTGTTTGATTTGAGGAAATTTTGAATTGAATGAAACGGAAGAAAAAATTCAACAAAGACCTCCAACTCCTACAGCAGAACAGTCAGTGGCAATCTAAAAACATAAAAAATAAATTGTACATTTATTAAAGCAATGAAATGTCACGGCTATTCATTTGTCAACCACAGGCAGCACTTAAACAGAAGAACCGTTCTGTGTCTCAGTCGGGCCACTGCAGATCAGATTATCAACTGCCAGCACGTCCCAGAGGGCTGGGGGGGTCGGATACAGTGTTAATATATTTCTCCCCCAACGAGAAATCAAGCTGAAGAACCAACACAAACTCAACCCCCCCCCGAGGAAAACCGCATCTCTTTCACACTTAGCCGAGTGGCGGTGGGGGCGGGGGGCGGGGGGCGGGGGGCGGGAGAGGGAAACGTATCAGCGTGAAGCCAGCAGAATCCTTCCGTGGAATATAACCACCTGCTCTGGCGGTAACATCTCCCTGCTCTGTGTGCGCTTGGGGTGGGGGGGGGGGCTGTGGGAGCCCCCGCCAGGGGAGCCCCCGCTGGCAGGTGTGGGAAAGGTATTAATTGCACCTCTGGGACTGAGGAGACCCCGCCCACAGGAAGCTGCGGCGAGTCGTGAGGGTTCCTCTGGCGTTTTCCCTCATCTCGGTACTGCCCCCTGCTGGAGGGCTGCAGGTACTGCATCTCCACCCGCAGAGCGCTGATGCGGAGTGTTTGGGGAGCTGGACATCCGGGGGGTGGGGCGGGGGGATTTGGGGCAGGGGGCAGGGGGCGGGGCGGGTCACAAGGGCCAGTCCCGTCAGAGCTGAAGAGTGACAGCAGTCTGACGGTTAAGCCCCCCCCGGGCTCCCCCCCGGGCTCCCCCCCCCCCCCCCAGGCAGCTCACACCGCTGCCACGCGCCATCAGGAATACTCCGCAGCGTTGGCGCCTGTCAGAGCAAACACCGGTGCGCCAGACAGACGGAACGAGACGCGGTCGAGAACAGCGCCGCGCTGACGTCTGTCAGGGGAGATTTCACGACTCTGCCCGGGACTGACGTGCTTTAGACAGAGCAGTGTGGGGCATCAGGGCGCTCCGCACGGCTCGAAACGCACGCGTGCGATCCTGCGAACCCCGAAACCCACGTCTCTCCCACCCAACGGCGGCTCGCCGGGCGTCACGTCCCTCACACCGCCAGCCGACAGCGTCCGCACGCCTCGCTGAGCTGCTAATGAAGCTCGGCTCGCTCAGAATAAATAATTTAAAAAACACTTATTTACAGTGCCCCATGACCTGCTCGTGGCTGAGTGATGCACTTCGTGGTGTTTTTCACTTCATTACACGCCTCTCCGTGCCGCCATTCAGACAGACATCAGGTCGGGATCACTTTGGGACTTGACGGCTGCAATGCCAAAACCAAACGGTGTTGGATCATAATGGCGCATATTCCTCTTTGGTAGTGGCAACCAATCCTGCTCCTGGAGATGTTTTTTCGTTGGAGAATTGTTATTTTATTAATTCCATTTATCTCGTGTTGTGTATTATTCATTTTATTGTACTGTTCAGCACTTTGAGCATGAGAAACGCACTTCATAAATAATATGTACTATTATTATTATTATTATTGGTAGTAGTAGTATTAGTGGTAGTATTAGTATTATTATTATTATTATTAGTAGTAGTAGTAGTATTATCAGTAGTAGTAGTAGTACTATGCCTTTAAATTAAAAGGAAAAATGAAGTGTGTGCACCCCTGGGTTGGGCCGTTTGTTTGATTGACGCTTGGCGCCGCTGTTGCCCCGCCCACAGACCTGCGTCGGATGACGGCAGGGTTCATGGGAATGGCGGTGGCCATCATCCTGTTCGGCTGGGTCATCGGGGCGCTGGGCTGTTGCTGGGATCGGGGGCTCATGCAGTACGTGGCTGGCCTGCTCTTCCTCATGGGAGGTGAGTCTTCGGTCCGCCGGACGGGCCCCCCCCCCATACCTACCCACCGGCAGGACATGCCCGTTTTTCACTACTGTGGACCTCCAACACCTCGCTGCAGTCAGTTTACCTTTTACAGCAACGGAGACAAGGAACTCTTTTCAAGCACTGAAAACCGGTATCACATAAATCAATAATTTCCCCTCTCAGTTAAAGGTTTGGATAGCACTTTATAGCAACTCATCGTGAACTGTCACAAATATGTCACAAATGATCAGGAATGAGCTGACTTTTATTTAAGCCTTTTTTAATGATTTTTCCGCTGTTCCAGGAACCTTCTGCATCATCTCCCTGTGCACCTGTGTGGCTGGCATTAACTTCGAGCTGTCCCGCTACCCCCGTTACCTGTACGGGCTGCCCGACGACATCGGCCACGGGTACGGCTGGTCCATGTTCTGCGCCTGGGGGGGCCTGGGCCTCACCCTCATCGCCGGCTTCTTCTGCACCCTGGCCCCGTCCGTCCAGCCCCTGCCCCGCTCCACCTGCCCCAAGTCCGGGCCCGAGAACGGCACGGTGTGTTAAGGGAAGCCGTGCTGAGTCCTCCCGGCCACCAGGGGGCGATCTGCGTCGGGAACCTCGCCCGGTACCACGCAAGGACACCAGCCTGAGCTGCAGGCAGAAGGAACGCAGACATGGCATACATCTAGAATCATTTCCAATCTGTCTTGGATGTGGATACAGACATTAATATTTTTATTGTGTGTGTGAAAAAAATTGATGAGCTCTCTTGTATAGACTGTAGAAATCTGTGGCAAATGTAAACAAAACGGGACAACAAAAAAAAAAACAACTGAGGAGAGAAATCGGTGAAGATTTTAGGCCATTTTGGTGCTCACAATACGCCGCAAGGCTCTTTTATCCTGTGGACTCTGGTCTAGGCCATGAATCAGTCGTCTTTCTTTCCTGGATTCCTGGAATACAAGGGGGAAGTCTGGGGAAGCGAAGGCAGCGAGTTGGTTTTTTTGAAATTCAAACCTGGAAAAAAGGAGGCTCACCTGGAAAAATGAGGGTGCGGAAGACTTCTGGACAATTCCGTGCTCCTGGAGTGGGAGGAAATGAGTTAACTTGCTGTGATTGGCTCTCAGTCTGTGCCGTTTGTGGGCTGCACACGAGAGGTCTGGGCTGTGATTGACAGGAACTCGCGGATTCTCGACGGTGGTGGATCCTTCTGGAGTGGCAGGTTCCAGAGAGCTCCTCTCTCCACAGCAGCGAGGAAAAAGATTAAATTCCATCCAAATGAGAAATGCCATGAATGAGGTTTGAGACAGGCTATCCCAGACCTTGCTGTGCTGTAGTTGAGCTTTCCAATGGTGACGCATTGCAAGGGGGACACAGTTCCTAAACTTGCCAGGTTCCACCTTGTACAAAATTGTAAGGGGAATTAACTGAAAACCATATTGGATTGATTTTTTTTTCATTTTGCAAAGACATTCCATTCTTCCTGGTTCCATCCAGGGTTATGCCCATTGAAATAGAGTTGCACCAGACTGTGAGGAACACCATTCTGATTGGTTGGCTCATTATGAATATTAACGAAGGGGTGTGGTTGAATGTTGAACATCCATAGCTGACATAACAAATCAGACCACCCCAGAATGTCCTTACAAACTAGAACATCCTCAGTAAGGAAGTATGGAGGACAAGTAAGGACAGAGCTGAGCTGTCTGTGGTCCCATGAGCAGTCTCAAATCGTGCACTAAGAGCACCATCCCTGCTCTTTTCACCACTTTTCTATGCACTAAAAAGTAGTATGCAGATGTAGGCATAGTATGGTTTAGCAGGTCCCAGATGGTCCACAAAACAATTGCCAGAAATTCTAGTGGGCCCGCTGGGTACCATTTCATTAATCCCAGCATGCATCACTCCCATGAAATGGGGAAGTGCAGTTCGACAGCAAGTGTGCAGTGCTGGTAGAGTAGGGAAACAATGCAATGAAAATAAAACGTCTCTGCATTCAAACACCATGTACTCCAAACACCCAGACTGGAACACAGTTTTAAATGAGGTATTATTCCAATGCAGACCAGATTTCCAGCTAGTAATGATTCTCTAGTATGAAGAGTTATTTTTGTACACTGCACCCAATTCCAGTAAAATCTATAGACTTTATAGAGCAGTTAGTGAGCCTATACCTACTCATCAGGCTAGTTAGAGTAGGTACTTTAGTAATTTAGTACTCGATCTGAGACCAAGCTATGGAAGTTTGTTCTGCTGTGGCATGAATGATTGTATGTGTCACAGTTCGGCTTAACATCTATTTTAATGGCCGCAGTGCTGTGTGGGTGCAGAAACATTTGTGTTTAACTTCATTGTGTTTTCTTTCAAACCACCCATCCCAGGTTTTCTGCTTGAGAGAGTGTGCGCACGAATGCCATTTTTCACTGTCGTAGATACTGTGTAAGTGCACCGTGGGTGTTTTACAATCTCTGTAAAAAATAAAATAAAAAAATCAGTTGTAAAGACTCTAATTATGATAGCTAAATCACCCGCCTCGGTGAAAGAGCAGGACGTCTCCTGATCGGAAAGATGCAGTATCCTGTTTCAGCGACAGGCCTCCATCTTGTTTTGGAGGCCTCACTCAGAGATATATTTAGCAGTCTTGTGGAAAAACCCTCGACATTGTCCAGTAGAAACCTGTCCTTTCTCTCTTCCTGGGGTCAGCATGCAAAACAAAACTTTATTTATTCTTATTTTTTATTTTCTTCTGCTAATGTGTTAGCATATGACATCACTTTTGAAGATACCTTCTCTAAAAAATAAGAGGAAAAGGGATTGAGTGGTTGGACGTCAGGCATGCATATCAGCTTTTTAAAGGCTTTTCTATTTGATTTGTTTTTGGTACGTGATAAAACTACATCTGTTTATAGAATTGTTGCTTAGATACTATTTCATTTGGTTCTAACTTTGTTTTGTTATTCTCTCATGACAAGCTGGGGCTTTTGTTTACAGATGCGGTGGATTAAGGCCCTTCAGGATTGAGGCTTTCTCTGGTTCAGGGGCTTCCCGTACTGCAGGAAGGTTCACCCTTCTGTGTGTAGCTTAAAGGTCACTCTCACGTTAATATGTTTGCATTTGACTTTGTATTGTAGGAACTGAAGGGAAATAATATAGAAAATGGCTCTTAAACGCTTTAGAAGATAGAAGTGAATGTTCGACAGACACCTTTCACTTGATACAAAGATCAGTGTAGACCCGTTATTGCAAATCAACAACCATTGACATTACGCCCCTAGATATGGAGTCAATTCCCAGTTTCCAAGTCGACCGAATAATTGTGACAGGCTGTGATCTGTCACAGACAATTAGCCACTTTGATCACAGTGCTTTTCCCTGCAGAGACTGAATTTCTCAGCTATTTGAATAAAATAGCCACACACCCCTCACCCCAATTTAATAAACCCCCCACCCCAATTAAAATAAACTCCACTTAATGCTATGAACCCTATTGCCTCTAAGGTTTCATTGACTGGCCTTCAAGTTCCACGTATTTCTCTGTTCCAAACTACATCCTTCCTAAGTCTCCATCCAAGAGTAGTGCAGCCTATGTTTGATATCAGAGTGAATCGTAAAAACAGTTGAGTGAATTAAAAGGGTTCTTTTTAGAACTTGTGTCTCAATGGGTGCACTTCACAAGCCATTACGCTTCCCCTCTTCCTCAGTCCACCGTGGAAGATAAAAGCAGGCCCTGTTCCATCAGAAATGTTTCGGACAAAATACTGAAGCAGGAAAGACATCCACAAAAAAAAAAAAAAAAAACACCTAAAAAGGTCTTTTATTTAGTACCCCTACTTTTTTTTCTTATGTTACTTTGGCATACATGCAAAAAATTTCCACACAAATTTTCCAAAACAAATCATATACTTTAGAATTTGTGTGTGAGAATTGCTTTGAAAGCATCTAATTTATTGAATTCATGTGGCAAAAATTGTCATATATTAATATGTTTGATAAATACAGTAACGTTTATTTACAAAATTAATAATATTGTATTTATTTTTACAATACACCCAGCAATTCTTATGGTTCAGTCATGTAAAATTCAAAGGCAAGAAAATCTGTTCTTGGTTTGCATAGATCCTTTAAACTTTTTTGATAAATGTCATTTTGATAAATGCCTTTCTGTCCGCTTTCTTTGTGTTGAATGAGAGTTATCTTCCTGAAACCAGTGCACTAGAATTTCCCCTCTGTTAATAAATCATGTCATCATGTAAACATGGTTGTAAAATATGTCAAATAAATTACTGGCAAGTCTCTCGTGGACTGAAGGTACCATTTAGAATATGCTATCTGCATAATTTTAGGAAATGTATAGCTTATGTATTTTTATTTTTCTTCCTGATTATGTAAAATAGTATTCAAGGTCTCTGGAAAACAGAGATACTGCAACTTTCATTTTAACAAACATAAAAAAAAAATGCAAATCTGTCAACCCTTTACATGAGTAATCTTTGTCTGTTAAGTAAGACCACTTAAAATAAAAAAATAAAAAATAAATCCTGGCGATGTCCAGCTGTGGAATGTAAAACCATGCAAAATAAAATCTCATTTGTGTGCTGGCTTGTTACTGCCTGCTGCTTTGATGACGTACAGACCAGTTTACCCTCGGCGCTTGTTTCTTGTTCGGGGTGCTGAAAATACCCAGCGACAGAGCAGGCAGAAGTTCTGTATAATGGTAGCAGACTTAATCGCAACGAACGATGACCATTAATTTGGATAATGAGTTCTTTTTTTTTTTTGGCGAGCGCTTTCTGGAACCGAGCGGTGGTGGTTTATGTAACAGACGCTAAAGGTAAGTAAACGGAGAGGGTCTTGCAAAAAAAATAAAAATAAATAAAAGCTGTCGCCGTGGCAACAAACGAGCAGCAATTAAGGCGGAATTAACCTGCTCGTTCAGACTGCGGGAGGTGGGGGAAGAGAAATACAAGCATGCTCGATCACATCAAAGAGAATATTAGCACTGTTCATTCCCGGAGGTGGAGGAAGTCAATTTTGTTCTACTTAAGCCCCCAAGGAACAGTGTTGAGAGCCCACAATGCCACAAGGACTGACTTGGAAGATTTGAAAAGGCGGGGTCCAGAAATGTCATAAATACTTGATTACTTAATTAAATGAAGACAAAACACATTCTAATTCGTCTCAGACCGGAAAAACACATCTTATTTTGCTGATTTCAGGACTTAGGAACGGATTTCAGGAATCTCCCTCGAATCTATGTTACAATCCCAGTTCTTCTCCAGTCTTACTTCTCCATCTTCTGACGATTGGCAGCCAACCTTCAAGTCTTGATTTAGTTTTATGCACAATATACGATTTGCAGATCTTCAGCCAGTTCTTCACAATAGATGCACTCATTGCAACATCAAATTTTACTGTTGGCTTGTGGTAGTTTCATTGCGGCACTTATGCGTGATGATATCTTTATATCACTGTTTTGCCCAATTATATTGTTCAATATGTGTGACAGTACGTTTCTATCCTGGTGTTCATATTCATTTTATGCATCATTAAGACAATCTGCTAAATTAAGAAATGTAAACATCGCTTGGTTGAAAAAGGGAGGACACTGCTGATTGCAAACTTTTATAGCATCCATAAAACAAGATTTTACTTTAATAACGATAGTAAATGTTCTCCTGCACAAGTTACGACCTTCATAATGTAAATCCCTGACAATGGGAGCAAGACATTTCAAATTCTTAAGAAACTCGATCCAATTACACATTTTGAGATTCACGACAATCCTGAGATTATGAAAATATAATTACTTTCTGGCAGTGAATATGAGGGAGTATAGAAAAACACTGATCTCTACTGTAGGGGGGCAGGGGTGCCAGAAAATTTAGTATCAAACTGTTTTTTTTATTTTTTATTTATTTGACAGCTATCCATACCCGGTATCTTGGTCAGGGTCGTGGGGGGTGCTGGAGCCTATCCCAGCGTGCATTGGGCGAGAGGCAGGAATACACCCAGGACAGGCCGCCAATCTATCGCAGGGCACATCCGTCTGACAGCACAGACACCAGCTTTCATCAGCGGACGTCCTAGTGAAAATCCCCTGCATCACATAAATACACTCAGCGGCAGAAAGATGTGAGATTTGAATTGCGCGTTTCGTGTAATAAATGTGAACACAGACGTACTTTGATGTCCGCACCGCGCTTCACCAATTAGCACAGCGAGAGCGTAATTAATTCTGATGGAAGCTCAATAATATCACCACAGAACATGTCAGAAAGGGCTTTCTGCGAGGGCTTAATTTGACGTTGACTTTATTTGAGACACCTTCCTTTCACCCCGTCGAAAGGTTAATTGGCCTCCACAGATATTAACAGGTATTTTCATTTACTATCTAAAAAAAAATTGGAAAAATACTAGATGACAGGAAGCAAGGTAAAATAATACCAGTACACATAAAAGGGGGACTACACTGATCCAGGAAACTACAGGTTACTTCGAATCACGTGAAATACTGGACTCTATCATTCAATCTATCATTGGGGTCAACCTCAGAATCAAGTCAGTTGTAATTGCTGGAGCCTTTAAAGGCACACTGTGCAGGGTTTGTACCCTGAAAATAACCATGGTAAAGCATGTTCATGATGTACTGGCAATGCCCGTCTTCAAGCACTTTCACCAGATTTGTGCACCTTTACCTGTATTTAGTATTCTAAAATGTGTTTGGGACGTTTCTGTGCGTGGCGCTCTCTGTGTGGGGAGGAGTGGGTGGCCGTGGCTACAGACCCTGTGGTTTTGGATCGGATCTCAGCGCAGTGTTTGCTGCTAGCTTGCCAGTCGCTGCAGCGGTTGAGAGCTACACGTGAGCAGAATGCGGCGAGGCTTCCTGGTGTGGGCTGAGGCGGCGGTAACACTGGGTACACGAGTCGCACAGCATACACTCTAACACGAGAAGGTTCAAGCACAGTTCCCCTACAATCCCTGGCTTTCCAAGGTGCCTCCTGCCTGGGCTATCTCCAGGCCTACTGACTGTTCATAACCACTCAGGTGCTCGTTACCTGCAGGCTGTGAGTTGACTGACATCTCCAGGCCTACTGACTGAACAGTCAGTAGGCCTTAAGATAGCCCAGGGAGCCAGCGGCTCTATGGACCAATCAGCACCGTTTGTGCTGGCTGTCGCTCTCTAAGGCTCGGAGGATTTGATGTACGTCTACCGATGAAGGGTCATCTGACCTGAAGGGCCAGAGGCACATGTCAGTTTTATTTTATTTTTGTAAGGTGTACATAAGGTCTATTTGTAAGGTCTATATAAAGTGCATTTGTAAGGTGTACATAAGGTCTATTTGTAAGGTGTATATAAAGTGCATTTGTAAGGTAGATATTAGGTGTATTTGTAAGGTGTACATAAGGTGCATTTATTGTGTATATAGGTGTATTTACCCTAATGACAGATATTATTCATCCTTACCTCATGCGGTTCCACAATAAATATAAATGCATTAGCCGAATTTAACTGATTTTAAATTAAGCATATATCATGCTTAAAAAGTACATATGCAAAATCCTGAGCAGGATTATCCCACGCTTTCGCCCAAGTAAGGATGCTGAGGACAAAAGAGGAACGTGGGAGGAAGGGTAACAAACGAAACCGAAATCTCAAGTGTTTTCTCTTTTATTTAAGATTTAGTTCTTTTCCAGACCTGCGGAGGGCAGTACAATTCCTTCAGCTCTTCGCTTTATCCTTGTGTTTCTAGCATGGCGTATAAACCAGGGTTAACTGCACGGGTTTCCATGAGTGGAGGTCTGCGTCTCCTGGACACTGATGAACACTGAGGAGCCCAGCAGCTCGACAGGGGGATGAGGAATTAAGACCGTTAAACGAAAAGAAAGTCGAGGAGAGAGGGGGGAAAAAAGACGATGGTTAAAGGCCCCAAGGTTTAGGCTCTGGGTCACCGTGTGGAGCTGCTATCCCAGCATGCACGTGAACGCCTGCAGCCCTGGTGCTGAAGACAACGAAACCCTAAATGGCAATAATCAAGTAGCCCAACTTAAAAACAAAATTTAAAAAAAAAAAACTACAAATTGAATATTTAAACAAATGATTGATTTGAACGGGTGAAACCACGTTTTCCTTATTGAATACTGACGCGTCTCTTCCCAAACGGATGACCCTCCCCCCGGTGAAGGTTAAGAGCTTCCTGTGCGGCACTTACGAAGGACATTCAGCTTGATCCTGTGCGAGGTGAACGTTGTGTTCTCAGCAGACTCTGCGACCCCCTTCGCCCGGACTCCTCTCTCGTTTTTGGAAAAAGGGTGTGTCACGAGCGCGCTTGCCGAGGGAGGGGTCGCTGCCGAGCCCCCCCCGCCATCGGGGGGAAAGCTTCGCGGCCGTCGTCACCGGTTACGCTCTGTGAGCACGCGAGGCCACTGTAGCCGCCACACGGTGGCGCTCCTGAGCCCTCAACCCACCACGCGCTCAAAGCCTGGCATCCGCGCAGCTTCCCCTCCCGGGCAGCGGCTCACTGGCCCCGCCCCCGCGCTCACTGGCCCCGCCCCCGGGGCTCTCTGATACAGAGGTTCCGTGGCAATGGCCTAGCGATTGGGGGGGGCAGTGGGTTACTGGCAGGCCCCGCCCTCAGTTAGAGGTACAGCTCTTCCAAATGAGGTTGGCCACTCCCCCAGTATAGGGGGAGGAGTCACTGGCAGACCCCACCTTCAGTTAGAGGTACAGCTCTCCTGAATGGGGTTGGCCACTCCCCCAGTATAGGGGGAGGAGTTACTGGCTGGCCCCGCCCTCAGTTAGTGGTGCAGCTCTTTCAAACTGCAACCAGGCTCAGATGGAGCTCATTAAATGCCACCCTGTCTCCTCACCTGCCCCAAGCCCATGCCCAGCGATGCAGACAAACCGGCACGCTCAACTGCTTCACAATCACCAGGGGGCAGTACACTAGGTTTGCCCCCAAGATTCTTTCATCTGGTAAAAACTATAATTTTATGAAGCACAGTACCTTCAGTCAAAGAATATAAAGCTCACATTCCAGGACCTCGCACTCAACTCTCCATTTGGCCTCTTGAGCTTGTGGGGAGCAATTCCACCCGAGGCAGGCAGGGGGCGCAAAGAGCAATTTTTGGCATATCTTTAAAGGCAGCAGTCTCCTCACTCATTTCTCATAGCATTTTGATTACGTACAAACCCCATAATTAGACATACTCTGCTTTAGTGTATCTACTCGGATACCAAACCCTTTTCTCCTCTACTACTCAATGGCTTTCAGAAATATCAAAGGGGTCTCTTCCTGTTAGACTGAACTATGATTAAAATAAACACAGGCTTCCTGTTTACTCCGAGCATTTCCCTGCTCCGATGGCACCCAGAGGAAGTGCATCATGTGCAGGAGCAGCGCGTGACTGAGCCGTATTCCAGACTGACGGGTAGGGAAGCTGGGATAGAGCCAGGGTAGGGTGTCACCAAAAAAAATAAAAATAAAAATAAAAATAAAAAACAGGTCTTCAGAAACGGACAAGATAAGGAGGGAAAAAAAAGAATATATAATCTTGTTATTATTTTGTTAATAGCTTTTGTAATCTGATTTAATTTGATGTCTGTGGTCGGGGAGACGCTTGACAGCAGCGCCCCCTAGTGGCGGTCCATGGCTGCGCTCTGTAGCAGCTCTGTGGGGGGCGGGGCTGGGGGTCTGAAGGCTGTCTGGAAGCCGGGTGGGGGCGAGTGGAACTGGCCGGCGGACGCGGGTGGGGGGGCCGGGTAGGGCGCCCAGCCGGGTCTGTGGAGGGGGGGTATCTGTGTGCCGCCGAACAGGCCGCTGTGGGGGGGCTGGGGGGGGGCCACGGACCCCGGAGCGTCCATCTCCGTCAGCGTCTGCAGAGATTTGAGCCAGTGCGGAGGGTTGTCGTCGTGGAGGGAGTCCAGACTGTTGGCCGAGGATGCTGGGATACCTGCGGGACAGGAGAGGAGGGACCACCTGTTTCACAAACATTTCATCCAGACCCTCAAATTTCAGACAGGAACAATTAATCTGTACACTGAGCACAGGCTGAAACAGGCTGTTCAGGCCCGAAAGCTGGTGACCAATCCTAAAGCAATTACTTTTAACAAGTGCTCTCTCACTCTCTTGACGGTACAAAAAAAAATCACTTAAAATTGAATGGCATAGAAACAAGAAAGCAATCTAGCCAATGCAAACTTCATTGTACATCGTACAGAGCTGCAAAAGCAGGTTCCAGAGGTTATCCAATATGAGTCTCACCAAGCGTGCAGGGGAGCTACACCCAATATGGGCATGCATATGGTATAGCATATGTGGTGTAGCTGGCCACATTAGAGGCATCGCTCACAGCTACAGTCAGAAGCTCTTACAGAGGCCTGGCAGTGAAGGAGTTAACCCTTCAGGTTGTGAGGTCACAGACATGTGATCAGAATGTTCTTAACAAATTCCACGGTTCGCCACAGCAAACGGGCCTATACGGACAGAATAATGCGCTCAACATTCTCAAAGAATAAAATCACAATTGTCTGATCATATGAAGCTCATCTTTAGGCCTATTCAAGTTCACCAAGCCCTGACAGAATAAAAATGATCTTTTTATAGCCGCCCATTTAAATGCCTTTTTCAAATTTCTCACCGTGCAAGAACGGCTACAGAAAAGCCCAGGCAGCCGTCACGTCATGGCCATAATAATGCAACTGCTCTGACAAGACGCTCCTCCTGCCATGTTCAACTGCTCAAGTCAAAGTCTTCACTTTTGCAGAAAAAGCTCTTTTTTGCATCTGACAGTACTACTCTGACAGCAGTATGAGTGCAAAATGGCTTGACAAAGGGGGGAAAAAAAAGTGACATCACCATGGAAACCCCCTGCTTGTGTGCTCCTCCGCGGCTGCTTGAGGCTGATTGGCTGCCGGGTAGGTATGGGAGACCCTGAGCCTATTACAGCACAGCTCCACCCTCCCCCGCCCCTCCCCCCGCCCTCTGTGATTGGTTACCTGTTATGATGGCGGGGTCCATCCAGCTGGCCGTCCCGTCCCAGCTCAAGCTGTGCGCCACCCCCCCCGAGCCCCCCGGCACGCCTGTGTGGTTAACGCTGGAGGACGAGGACGAGGACGAGGACGAAGAGGAGGAGTTGGGCAAACCCCCAAAGTTGATGTTGATGTTGGGTAAGAGTGCTCTAAGCCCATCCTGCCACTCTTTCACATTTATACTCTCTACTGAAGTGCTGTTTTCTGCAGAGAGGGAGGGAGGGGGAGAGAGGGAGAAAGGGGGAGAGGGAGGGAGAGAGAGGGGGAGAGAGGTAAAGGGAGGAAAAAGGAGAGACGTGCGTCAGACAGAGGAAACTGAATACAGTCTTCTTCTTTCAGCTGCCAGTTCCCACTCCTGGACTCAAAACTCCGCACAGGGCCTCCATATGAAGATCAGGCAGAGATGGACCACACTGCAGAACCTGCCCCAGGGCGATCTAACCCCGGGCTGCACGGGGGGACTGATACCCGGGTTGAGTCGGCCACTCCCCGGTCTGCTTCAGATCCTTATTCCGAGCTCTTCTTGCATTTCTACTTGCATAAAAAACATCATACGCTCTCGGACTATCGATGCGTTACTCAGCTCATAAGGGGTTCCTCAAAGAGAGGGCTGATTAGGACTCAGAGGTGTAAGGAAGGAGACATTTGGAAACATATCCCTGGATCAAGCCCGACCCTCAAAGACAAACGGGAGACCGCGATCCTGACAGTCCGGCGTACTCAAGCAGTTTCACTGAAAAGATTTTAAAAGCAAAGAGCAAAAACTGCAATACTAACAATGACACCACCGGCAAAATAAAAACGTTTCATAAAATCTGTTTCTCCCCCCAGTCAAGTAATGATTCACTTTATTTCCAAAATACTGCCGAACATCCTGGTACACAGTAAAGGCCTCTCTGCTACAGCCCCAGAGTTATACTGCCCCAGCGTCCTCTCGCTCCCATCTGAAGAGGTCTGTACAGTTCCTTTGTTGATCCTCCTGTTCAATGGTGACTTCAGTTCTCGTGTCTTGACGCTGTCTGTCATTAAATTGCTAATAGGACAGAGCCTCATATCAGCCAATTCATTCTGTGAGTAAGCAGTGTTCCACTGAAACAATTCCCAAGGAAAGAATGTGAAATATAAACCTGATCTATTTATAATTTGCTACTTTAGGCCTCAGACTACGGCTTATTTCATTTTGGAAAAGCATCATCAATCGGTAATATTTACAAGAAATGATGCAGCTTGGACTACGCTTACAGAGGCAAAGCCATTGGTCAAATGAAACATTATCCACACTGTGGGGGAGAAGGGAGCTCAGTACTGCGGTAGTCATAATTACCCAGAGCGCACTGCGGCCTCGGTGGCACTAGCATCATCAGCTGCGTTGCACTTGCATCTCCTGATAAACAGGAAACCGCATGTTTTATTCATGGCACTGAGAGGTACGCAGCAAAACAAGCCTTGCATAATTAAACCTCACTTAAAAATGGCTCCTGAAAGTCTTTAAAATGATCACTGCCAGCCTGTAATGGCAATGCATGGGAACAGCCTGAAATTTTTATTCTTCCAAATTTTTCCTCAAAATTGCTTCATTTTTTAAATGTAATTTTTTGTTGCGTCTCCTGGACTCACTGCAGGTACGTACTTAACAGGACGTCCTCAGAGGAGCGTATCGATCTAAAGCCTTCAGCTTTAGCGTCAGTGCTATGCGCACGACTGCCCAGAACACAAGGACGCACATGCAGTCACATGACCTGGCCCTGAACTCTGACCTCGCTAAACACCGCCTACAGCCAGCGGTACCAACAGAGCGACACTCAGTTCAGCAGAATACCACATCACGAAAACACGCATGACGGAGGTCACACAGAACAAATCGACATACCCAACGACGTTTCCTTCAGTGTAGAAGCAGGTTAAAGAAATCCCGCCAGCACACAAGCACAGCCACGGCAGCCGTGTTCGCACACTGGAAACGGCCCAGTGCAATGTCATCTAGAGACAAGCACATCGCCAAGGCAACAAAGTCACTGTACTCTGCAAACCATCACAGATGCACAATGCTTGGGAAATGTCCATTGAGGACCTCTGGCAGCTGATTGCAGCAGTGAAGCAATGCATCTTACTCTCACACACACGCCCAGAAGGGGCCTGAGGGAGAGCCCTTTACACGCTCTCTACAGCTGCAAGACAATCCTACACCAGGCCGCTGAATTACCCACAATGCCTCATTTACAGGGCACCAAAGGCTCTCTCACTCATTTAGTGGCATCGTTATTTAAAATGTACAACTAATTAAAGCCTTCAATTCATTTGAACTCTCCTGGAAAAAAAAGAAAAACGTATTTGGAAACACATCCCTGAAAATACTTAGTTGGAGATACAAACGCACGCCAAGAGAACAACATGGACGCCGTAACACTGACTGATAACCGGGGTCCCCCACAGGCACCGGATGAGCACAATAAACCTGAATAATCAAGCAATTACTGCCTAATTGTAAATCTCAGAAAGGCACTTTTTTTCCTAACGCTTTGAGAGGAAGGAAAGCATGGGCAAAATGTTTTTAAAAATGCCACACTGCAAATGGCACACAGAACAGAGACAGACTCCATATTTACTGCAGTGTGCAATTTATCCATTCAAGCACACAAAATAACAGCAGATCAACACGTACAAGAAAAAACTTCAACTATGGTGTTATACAGAGACCAACAACCAGAGGGAAATGCTGGGTCATCGATGAGGACACGAGAGAACTGTCACCCGCCATTAGACTGACGTATATTTAACTGCAAACAAACAACTGATGTATATTTAACTCAAAGAAGGCTCTACCGCCCTCGTGTTGAGGGATGACTGAACTGCAGGCTGAAATCACTTCCGTTTTAAACACACAGCAGTAGCTCATACCAGTCAGGCAGTCACAAGTATGTCAAAAGTTCACACCACATAAAAGCGGGCCGTGAGTTTCGATTGGTTGCGTAACCAAACTCCCAGGCTTTGAGTGTGTGCCGACTGGCAAGCCTGATGCCGGGCGGCAGGAGCCAGAATTCAGCAGCAAGCAGAACAGGAACACAAACACATCCCCCTGAGGAGACATGCTTTCCATCTGCTACAGATACCCCAACCAAGTCTGCCTGCTTCCTAACAAGAGCCTCAACAGGCACGGAGCCTACTGCACACACACTGGCACTCTCTCTCTCACACACACACACACACACACACTATCACTCACACACACTGGCACTCTCTCTCACACACACACACACACACTCGCACACTATCACTCACACACACACACTTGCACACTCTCTCTCTCTCACACACACTCGCAAACTATCACTCACACACAACACACACTTGCACACTCTCTCTCTCTCACACACACAACACACACACACTCTCTCTCACACATACACACTCTCCCTGCCCGCCCCTCTCTCTCTCAGGTGTAGGAGGCCGGTTCTTCGCTGAGCGAATCTAAAGCAGGACGTCTTATGAGGGAGCAACTCGTAAATCTTCAAAAAACTGTCAAGTATGTGCTCCGAATGAGGCCTGCAAAGGAGACCGCTTCCTTACTCATTATTTACAGCGATAGCACCACTTAACTGCAAATTCAATGAAAATGAACCTTTTAAGGAAATGATGTTTTATGTACTCCTTTTGTTTCTATACCAATTATAATTTTGTCAAAGGAAAGACCAAATTTTAGCTAAACACGGGATCACTGAACACCTTTATTATCATCACCTGTGTCCTTAATCCTGAAATAGTTGACAAGACGCAACCCAAAGGAAGTGCACTACCTCATTATTTCTAAAAATAGCCTTTCACATGTGATAGGGAGTGGGAGTCAGCCAAAGCTTTATCACCAGACAATGCAACAACTACACCCTGTGGCCACAGAATGAACTGCAACTGCATGACCTAACCACAGGCTGCATGACACGGAGCTGGAAGACTGCATTACCGTAAAGTGACAACTTCATAACTAGAATATATTTTACTAATATTATGCCGGAGTGGGGGGGGGGGGAAGAAAATCTATTAAAATGAGCTTGCAAGAAGATCCATCATGTCAATTCAACAAACATTTACTTGACATAATGTCCTTAACTTCACAATCGCAGTGCCAACGGGCTCAAAAGCAGAGATAAATCATTTGATGTCTAACTGGTCCAGCTCAATAGATACTCACGCATCATTTTCTGTTGATTTTTTAAGTGAACATACACTTGGGGTTAGAACCACTACAGGAAACCTAAAAAACACGATATGGAGCGTAGTCTCAAGCATTTGGACAGGGACAAAAGCTTTTTTGTGGTTTTGGCCCTGTACTCCAGCACAGTGGATTTGAAATAAAAGGTAAAATACAGACTGCCAGCTGCAACGTGAGGGGATTCACATCCATTAAAACTGTCCTGTTTAAGTCTGTCCCTTGCAAAGGTGGCGTTAACTTATTTCCACAGACTGTTGCACACCACAGTACACACATATACATAACACACAAGCACTCAAAAGCAAATTTCCCTTCAGTGGATGAACGGGGCGTTCCTCTTCATCATCTGCATTCACTGGTAAAGTTCATAAATTTCCACATTTGAGAACCAGTTTCCTCACAAAGGGGACTTCCCAATAGTCAGCAAAAATGTGACAACCTCTCTTCAGCCAATAAGATCTGCCCACCACCAGCTCAACCCAGCTGTGCTTTTCAATGATCTCAGCTCCCTTCCCCAACAGCAGCTGTGGATTATGACCACTTCCCTACTTGGTAAGAGAGAGAACATCATAACTGTGCTTCAAACGGTTTCCCATGTAAAACACACTGCTGAGGCGACACATGACGACGCTGCAAACGCAACGCCGCTAAATCCAGCGCACCGCTTTGCTGCTGAAGGTAAGCACTTTTCCAGCCATCATTGTTGGTTGCAAAAATAAGGTGTAGACTCCCCAGGAGAACCCCCCCACCCCCCACCCCCACCCCCACCCCCTTCCAAACCTCGTCTCACCAGTGATAGGAATCCCCCCTACCCCCCACCCCGCCCCTCCCAGTCTCACCTGTGACAGGAACCACCCCAAGCCCCCACCCCTCCGCACCTGTGATAGGTATCCCCCCCCGCCCCTCCCCCTCACCCCTCCTCACCTGTGATAGGAATGCCCCCTCCCCCCTGCCCCGCCCCTCCCCTCCTCACCTGTGATAGGAATTCCCCCTCCCCCCGCCCCTCCCCCACGCCCCTCCTCACCTGTGATAGGAATGCCCCCTCCCCCCTGCCCCGCCCCTCCCCTCCTCACCTGTGATAGGAATGTCCCCTCCCCCCCGCCCCGCCCCTCCCCTCCTCACCTGTGATAGGAATGCCCCCTCCCCCCGCCCCTCCCCCACACCCCTCCTCACCTGTGATAGGAATGCCCCCTCCCCCCGCCCTGCCCCGCCCCGCCCCGCCCTGCCCCTCCCCTCCTCACCTGTGATAGGAATGCCCCCTCCCCCCCGCCCCGCCCCGCCGCGCCCCGCCCCTCCCCTCCTCACCTGTGATAGGAATGCCCCCGAGCCCGGTGCTGTGGTGGGGGGGCAGGCTCAGGTCCAGGAAGCCGCTGTTGCCGCCGGCGCTGGCCATGTGGTTGAGGTGCAGCAGGTTGCTATGCAACGGCAGGCCGATCCAGGGGTGGCGGCCGTGCTGGGCGGGGAAGCTGAGCGACCCGCACAGGGCGCGGTGCTGGAACTGGGACAGGCGCTGGGGCAGGTGGGCGGGGTTAGGGAGCGAGCCGCCGCCCCCGGGGCCCGCCTTGGCCCGCGGCCCGTTCAGGGGCCCGTTGAAGGGCCCGTGGAGGAACCCCCCGGGCGAGAGGGGCAAGGGGTCCTGCACGGAGAGCTCCTTCTCGATCAGGTCGGCCAGCGCCTTGCGGGTGACGTCGAACGGGTCGAACCCGAGGTCGTCCTCCGTCTGCTTGGAGGAGCCGAACCCGAAGGCCGCCTGCCAGTCTGTGGAGGAGGCCACCGGGATGGTGTCTGCCGGGGGGCGGAGAGAGGAGGACGCCTTCAGTTCACAAAAACACCTCAGACATTTACATGAAGCACTGAGTACAGACCCGGGACCTCACTGGGAGGCCGCGGGGCGGACTGGTGCGGGACGACCACCGATAGTCTGCTTTCTGGAAGTCTTACAGCCTGAGAGAGCAGTCATTCGGCTAATTACGCTTCGCGAGAAAACACAAACTGCCACCCAAACGCTGAAATCATTCATTTCATCTCCACTGACCAGTCCACCAGCGCGCCACTTCCAGCTCCTCATTATAAAACATGTAGCTAATAGCATTTGTTTCTGTCAGTGATGCGAAATGGTGAGCATTAAACTGTCATTAAAAAATGGAAAGAGCCCTCCCTCTCTGTAAATGTGGGGTTCATCAGAAATGATTTTTGAGAGGAGCATATTTCTCAGAGTACAATAAAGAAAGAGAAAGCACAGTAGCTTTCTGACTGTGTAAAACAGGCACGGTAAGCCACTGTCTGACTCACTGGGGGGAGCAGGTATGTGTTTTGTGGAGTTGATATACAGGATGGGCAGAGCACAGTTAACCTTTTTACTGGGGTGCCGGGCGGACCGTGCGCCTCGGCGCTGCCGCCCTGGGGAAGCGCACGCGGGGGACCCACCGGAGGTGAAGAGGCTCTGCGGTTCGGGCGCCGTGGGCCAGTCGGGGTGCCCCTGGGGGGCGCTGGGGAAGGCCGGCAGGCCCCCGGGGATGGGGTTGGGGTGCCGGAAGTTGCTGTTGTCCGAGAAGAGCGACTGCGACTCGGCGGCGCCCCCCGGGAAGGGCGAGCGGGCCGCCCCGTCCGGCACGCCGACGGGGGCCAGGCTGGGTTTGGGGGGGCCCACCAGGTTGGGTTTTGGGGGGATCGCCTGGCTGGGTTTGGGGAGGCCCGGCGGGGGCGAGGGGGAGTCGCTGTTTGGGATCTGGGGAGAGAGTGAGAGGCAGAGGGGAGGAGGGTGAGAGACAGGGAGAGGGTGAGAGGCGGAGGGGAGGAGGGCGAGAGGCAGGGAGAGAGTGAGAGGCGGAGGGGAGGAGGGCGAGAGACAGGGAGAAGGAGGGCGAGAGGCAGGGAGAGGGTGAGAGACGGGACGGGGGGGAGCGAGAGATTGGGGGGGGGGGAGCGAGTGAGATGTCATTCTATAATCCAGTACTGAATTCCAGGGCTGCAAGACATGTTGAATCACAAACTTTATAAGCACAAGAATAAGCACCATGGGGCAAACAGGCTTTCATTTCATCTTTTATTCCTTTAATCCTCCCTGATACGTAGTAAAATAATGTGAAAAGCTCCCATGTGACTAAACAGGCAAATTACACGACCATACAGATGCTGTAACACCTTGCTGCTGATTGGCTGTCTCATCAGCACCCAATAGATATCAATAATTAAGTTTTTTTCCCCAGAAGTATTTCACACAGCGATTCTATATACCATGCAGCCCTACTGAATTCTGCAATAAAGATGCCATACTGAATTCTGCAATAAAGACGCCCTACTGAATTCTGCAATAAAGACGCCCTACTGAATTCTGCAATAAAGACGCCCTACTGAATTCTGCAATAAAGACGCCCTACTGAATTCTGCAATAAAGACGCCCTACTGAATTCTGCAATAAAGACGCCCTACTGAATTCTGCAATTAGGATGCCATACGTAAAAACACAACACATCTGAGCATTCAATATGAATGCAGATACTGAGGCAAAGTGAAATAATCCTTACAAAAACAATGGGATTACTAGCTGGTGTCTGTGTTCCACACTGATAGTGATGTTGAGCTCTCACCTGTTGTAGAGTTTCTCCGTTCCCTATACTGATGGATTCAGGGGGCCTGTCGCTGGGGCTGAAATGAGTAACAGAGTCAGAACAGAAACGTTCAGGAGGACAGCCATGTTCCTCCTCACGACGCAGAGGATCACTCCAGTCCAGCAGCAGTCTGTGGAAGGTCTGCCCTCTGCTGGAAGAACACGGCATAGACGCCAGCTACTCACATACTGTATGCTGCGCTTGTCAGTTTACATTAGGAAAGAACTGCACTGGAACTGAACAGATGTACACTGATATGGGCAAACAAATGTTTAAATAGAAAACCTTCAAACTGGGTGGAATGTAACCTAAATGTAACTGTCTTCAATACCCACCAGAGTCGACAGTATTCAATATATTTTTGGGCCAGGCAAATGTATGACCCAAAATTCAATGGTCCAAAACCACAACCATGGACAGCAGCCCCCTCCCTTCGGATTGGCTACCTGGCGAGGTCGCAGCTCGTGGAGAAGGGGGGCAGGCCCAGGCCCAGGCCCAGGTCCGACTCGGGCCCGTCCGGAGTCAGGTGATCCGAGTCCGAGCTGCCGTCCAGGAGGGACGGGCTCTTGCGGTGGTCTGTGCCCAGCCCATTGGCCGTTTTGCCCATCTGTAACGATGGCCACGCCTCTCTGCTGCTGCTGTTGGGTCTGTGGATGGGGGGTCAAAGGGGGGGTGGGAGGAGTTAGGTCAAATACAGGACCAGCGCACGGTACTATTGACAGGTGGGAGTATGGCATGTGGAGGATGTACAGGGAGGAGCACCTGTACCTTTGTGAAGAGCAGGATTTGCCCTTGGTCTTCTCGCCTCCCACTGATGAGGTCTGTAAGAAGTTGGGGTTCATTTTGTAGAGCTCCTGTAGCAGCTTCTGTTCATACTCCTGGTGCTTCCCCGCCTGGAAACAAAGGAACAGGAGAGTTTCTACCTGAACTTTTACTGTCAGCCCCCATTTAATTGGAAAAAAATTTGGTTCCTCATGGACGGCATTTTCTTTTGGGTTTCTAATGGACTTTTTTTCCCCCTCAACCCTCACCTCACACCAAATCAATTCTACTTATTCTATTTCTATGGTAGAGCCCATAAGCCCTTCAGTTCTACCCATCTATTTCTATGGTACAGCCCATAAGCCCTTCAGTTCTACTCATTCTATTTCTATGGTAGAGCCCATAAGCCCTTCAGTTCTACTCATTCTATTTCTATGGTAGAGCCCATAATCCCTTCAGTTCTATCCATCTATTTCTATGGTACAGCCCATAAGCCCTTCAGTTCTACTCATTCTATTTCTATGGTAGAGCCCATAAGCCCTCCAGTTCTACTCATTCTATTTCTATGGTAGAGCCCATAAGCCCTTCAGTTCTACTCATTGTATTTCTATGGTGGATGCTGAAACGGAGGAGGTAAGAGGCACACCTGCATCTCCTCCTTAGTGAAGCTGGCCGCCTCGTCCCCCAGCTCGTGCAGGTACATGCAGTCAGGCTTGGGGCACTGCATGCTTTTCAGGAAGTAGCTGCAGTATTTTGTTGTACCTAAAGAAGCCTGGAACAAAAAAAATAAATAAAAGAAACAGGTTGTCTGAGGGAAAGGGATTCAGGTGAACAAAAGAGCCAGACAAAGCAAACAGGCGAGGACAACCGAACCACAAGGCCTCATTGAAAAAGACTCCTTATGAAATGACAATGGGAATAAATCTCCCGGAAGCTGTCCATGAGCTCATGCAATCCGCACGCAAACACACAGCTCAGTATAGCAGACTGCATAGCGACAATATACTCTACTGTTCTCCCACTTTCACCATACGGCACTATACAGGCGATGGATAAGAGTCATTTTCAAAATGCTAGATGAGTCATATTGTGAAGAGTAATGAGCTCACACATTTTCAGTCACACGACCCTTTAGCGCTGAAGGCTGACTTTAGCAGCACTGCTGCACTCTCAGGCACCTGTGGCTTACCTTGAGCGTCCTGCCGTCGACTACGACGTTGTTGACACACTGTATCGCCCTGAGAGCGTCTTCAGACCGAAGGTAGGTCACATACGCACTGGCACTAGGACCCTGCGGACGAGAAGCAGGCCAGATCGTTTTGGACTTCTCAGAATCTCTCCCCGCGACTACGCAATTAGACATGACAGCTTCACTGCATGTTGCTGTTCAAAATAAAAAAGTCCAATTTGCATTCAGATTAAGTCCTACATAAAAAACGAGTGTACTACGCGTGTTATGAACTCACAGCACACAGAATGTGAACTGCTGAATTCTGCACTTCCTTATGGTATTTTTAATGTAAACGTCAAGGAATTTTCTAGGATCATTTTCAATTTTTATCCAGTTAAAAATCATGGAACACATTACTGAAAACATCAAGCACATTCACAACCTACCTTGAATTTCCCCACATTAAAAATTAAATACATCTGGGAACCCTGCAAACTGATGCAGACATGGAAATGGTGAACTTGGTCACCTGACCATGGGTAAGCCCAAACTCACTGGCACGTTCCTGTGAAGCTCCGCCCCTAGCCCCTCCCCTTACCTGTGAGCCTGCGTATGAAGTGCTGTTGTTGATGACGACTTTATGGATCTTCCCAAACTTCCCAAAATACTCCGGCCTCTTCAGAACCTGGACAGGTAAGCCGAGACGGGGGGGGGGGGGGGGGGGGTAATGTTCATATAAAAGAAGATGATGTGTTGGAGGGAAAGGGTTGTGTTGGATCCATGGCACACAGACCATGAACAGGCCCCAATGAAGCCAGTTCTAAACTACACCACACACGCCTGGAGAGACATGCAGAGGCCTGCTTGCAGGAGCGATGCGGGGGGGAGGCGGGACGCGGCGAGGGGGGGGGGAGCTCACCTCGGGGTCGGCCAGCCTCTGGGACAGGCCCACCACGAACAGCAGGTTCCTCTGCACCACGCGCACGCTGGCCAGGTGCTTCCTGTTCTCCGTCACCTTCTGCTTGCGCTCGTTCTGCTTCTGCTTCTTCTCGTTCTTTATCCTCTGCAGCTCCTCCGCGGACAGCGGCTTGTACACCGCCGGGTCTTCTGGGTAAGGCTGCGGCACACGGGGCGGGACAAGAGGCCCGTTAGGCCGCTGCGGCATCACTATGACGACGGCCCGAACGCGGTGAGCATGGCGTGTGCTTGGCTTTCACCCTCTGAACAGCAGGTTTATTGGAACTTAAACAGAACGTAAGTCAGTGTTCTGGAACTTACCTCTGGTGACTGTGACATCAGCATTAGAATGTTCAGTTAGGAACATTCTAATCACAGATTTGTGACCTCACACCTCAACATCATGGCCAAGCTCAAGAGGGAGAAGTCTTGTTCAAACAACAGCAGTACCTTCCTGTAAGCAGGGCAGGGGGCGGGACGGGGGCAGTACTTTCCTGCAGGCGGGGCAGGGGGCGGGGCAGGAGGGCAGTACTTTCCTGCAGGCGGGGCAGGGAGGCGGGGTCGGGGCAGGAGGGCAGTACCTTCCTGCAGGTGGGGCAGGGGGGTGGGGCAGGGGGGCAGTACCTTCCTGCAGGTGGGGCAGGGGGGCGGGGCAGGGGGGCAGTACCTTCCTGCAGGCGGGGTAGGGGGCGGGGTAGGGGGCAGTACCTTCCTGCAGGCGGGGCTGGGGGCAGGTCGGGGGCAGTGCCTTGGGGCAGGGGGGTGGGGCAGGGGGCAGTGCCTTGGGGCAGGGGCAGGGGGCGGGACAGGGGCAGTACCTTCCTGCAGGCGGGGCAGTACCTTGGGGCAGGGGGGCAGTACCTTCCTGCAGGCGGGGCAGGGGGCAGGGGCAGGGGCAGTACCTTGGGGCAGGGGGCGGGACAGGGGGCAGGGGCAGGGGCAGTACCTTCCTGCAGGCGGGGCACAGCCCGTTCTCGTCGGTGCGGATGCGGTGCCAGCAGAAGCGGCAGATCTGGTAGCCGCAGGTGCAGGGGAAGAAGTTGACGTCGTCGATCTCCAGGGGCTCCATGCACAGCGGGCACTCCATGGAGTCGTCCTTAACGTCAGGGCTGCGGGACATCCTACGGTACGGCGGAGAGGCGGGGGGGCGTTCTCACAGCGGGGCTGTGGGGGGGGGATGGACGGGGGGGTTAAAAAAAGTTTTTATTGTTGTTTTTATTTTGACGATTAATAATCAATATCAAAACAACTTCTAAAAAAAAAACAACCTCATGATGGTTATGCATAGCCAGGTTCCTTTGAAGCGCAAAGCCATTTCACCATATTGTGGAACCACATATAACTCAGTGGAGTTCCCTCATTTCTCCACAGCACCACTGCACAGCTGACTGAGGTTATAAATGGCTTCAGCGTGAACACATGCGTGTGAAATAGGAAGTACGCACATTTTAAAGGCCAAAATTTACATACACACTCAGATCACTTTGCTCATTCATTCACAAATCAGCCGACCGCAGAATATAGAAGAATGATACCACATTAAAAATGGCTTTTTCTGACTTTCAAACACAGTTTATGTTAGCCTGTCGAGTTTTGACATCTGCCATATTTGTTTGTACGTCTTAACTTACTCATAAGCCAATCTGCCTACGCAAGCCAGCCACAAGTTAGCCCACAGTAAGACAGCTTTAAGATCATTCACAATGACAAGGAAGCAGTGGTGTCAAAGAGCAACATCAAAAATGATGATTGGCAGCAGCACTGGAGCATTGGCTCCACAGAAAAATGAATAATTAAGTTAAATTCATTTAGAAAAATCAATTAGGCTACAGAAGATGGAAAGGGTCCAAGCTCAGGAAGTTTAAATGAGCATTCCAAATCTCGCTTTTGGGAATCTATGATGTAGGAAATCTTGGATCTTTTGGTCCCAACGCCCCTGCATCTATAACCATTAGGGCACACAACCAAGCTATATTAAACAGCTAATTAATATTAATCAGTTAAGCCCAGCACAAATCTGAGTCATTTGTTTAAAGAAAACCTGAGGAAAAAAATCAGTTTTAACCCTTTCAGTGTCATCCTGCTCTTTCACGAGCACAAACATTTCCAATGACAAATTCTCTCACAAAGAGCTGTCAGTAGATAAGCATCAGGGAGTCAGAAGCAGCCAATCGCTTAATAACCCAATCAAGCCTAATTAGAGGAGCAGAGTTTGACTGAATGCATTTAAGAGCTTAGTGGAAACGGGCAGCAGCCCCTGCAGCGGGAGCTTTGGCTCCTGAGTGGGAGAGACAGCCGTAGCCAATGAGGAGGCAGCGGGCGAGTCGGAGCAAACAGGCTTTTCCCACCCAAACCGCGCTAGCCGAGCGAAGAGAGGACAGGCCCGGGGTACAGCGCACTCAGCCTGGCCCGGAGCCACAGAGGGGTGGGAGGCACGGTGCTGGCTAAAAATATCCCCCCTCCACACACACACACACACACACACACACACACACAGACACAGACACACACACACACACACACACACACACACACACACAGACACACACACACACACACACACACACACACACACACACACACACACACACACACACACACACACACACACACACACACACACACACACAGTTAGGAGGGGAGGAGCCAGCCACTGCACTCACTTTAAAGGAAAGACTATGAGTGAACATGTAAACGTCTATTTGGCAACATAATCGCAAACTGGATGAACTCATGCCCATAACTGATGCTGAAACATCCACTGACCAGCAGCTGGTTACACTGAGACCATGGTCACAATGGAGATGAACACTACGTTTACTTTCAATGCATCATGAATGAGCTTATGTTCTTTTAGTTGTGTTATCAAAGTTAGTAAATTATTACCGTTTTTATCATTGAAGTCAGACATAACTATATTTGCAATATATGGTACACATTTTTAGATAAGTGTTTCTATCGATAGCGAATGATAAAAATACAAAAAAAGTCCCAACAGTGAAGGTGTGATGGTGTGGGAAGCATTCTCCTGATACAGTATTCCTGCACTCATACTGCTTGAAATCAAGGTTGACATCAATCACTACAGCATGGTACAGGACTGATCACCCCAGACTAATCACCTCTTGACTAATCATCACTCATCACCCAGGGGTTTGAGGAGCATGACACAGAGGACTTCCACATCACAGCCTTCTCAACCATCAGACCCGACAACAAAGCGTTAATGTGACCTTCTGGACCAATGGCGGCAACATTTCCACGCCTCAAAATTATGTATGTACGATCACTGAATACATTTGCCCATCTTAAGCGACTTTACACCCAACATTTTAGGCCTATATCCTCTCAGGGAACCACAAGGGAAATGCAATCGCTCCTACCACAATATTACCGTCGTTTTTACTGAAAACCATTCAACAGCAGCTAAGTTTTATAATTGTGTTGTGGTCCACTTGGGTTTTTTTTTTTTTTTTTTTTTACAATAGGAAAGTACCAATAACACAGAAACCCTTTTTCAGCTATTGGATATTCTGATGAATCACTTAAGATATAGGTGTTTATGAGAAATCACATCAGTTCTCTTTACTTGCATGCTGTGGGCTCACCGGACATCATAAACGACTAGCAAACAGGGTGGCAAGGCACCGGGTTCACACTGAAGGGAGGTCTGATTTTACTGACCTAATTTTACAAGCACCGCACCAATACAAAGCATTTTAGCCAATCCTGATTCCACATGCAGATCTTAGACACACTGCCTTGCTAACACATTTATGTCAGCTTCCTGTACTCCAAAACCCAAAATAGATCTAGCTGCTGCATCTCCTCCAATACCTGGTAAGCAACAAAATGAGTCAGTGTTCAGCCGTCACTGATCACAAGATCCAAGAGGAAGTGACACACTGCAGATGGAAGACAAACAGTCCACTCTCATGCAAAGCCCTCCACTTTACCCACATTCTGAAGGCCTGAACGAAATGCCAGTTTAAAGCCCGCTTCCTGTTTTCAGGTGATACAAGGTTATTACCGGCTCGTCCAATCACAGCGGCCTTTCAGTGGGTATGAAGGCTAGCCCCGAACCCAGACAATCAAATCAAATCTGTTTTATTTGCATAGTGCGTTTTTCACAGAAAACTGCCACAAAGACACTTTACAGAGCAGCAAAAAAACCAGGCCTGAACCCCCAAATGGCAAGCACAAGAGGCATAAAAAAAGGTCATTAAACTCCCCAGTGGGGAGAAAAACCCTCAAATGATGGTGAGAAACAAAACTCCCCAAAGGGAAGAAATCTCAGGAGGACCCCGGCTATAGAGAGAGAGAGCCCACCCTCCACTGGCCGGCCTGGTGTAAAGTAGCGGCAGAATGGATGTAACGATGACTAAACACAACATTCTTTCTGCCCAATATGCCTCTAGCAGTGATGCAATTCAGCATTACATCACCGCTAGTCACAGTCATGCTCCAGGACATCAGTTCCGGAGTTCTAGGACAACAGTGGTTGTCGGCTGTATACAGGAGACAAGTGAAGAGGTCAACAGGCTAAAAGGCAGCTGAACAATGTTTTGAAACAGTTCAGACAGGAGATGAAGTCCATGGTGAAGGCTTTTTAACTCACACTGTATGTACCAATTCCCCACATAAGCAGGTCTGTAAACCTTTTTTTTTTTTTTGCCCACACTAAATCATCACCACCATCCTCACTAAATTATTTGAGTACAGTATACTCAAGCCAGCTGTCAGGACAGCTTTAATCCATCAAGTTCTATTTACCCAAATACCATCCACTGGCTCAAATAACTCAATTTATTCAATGAGTATTCAGGTCATAAAATTAATAAGTAAGCTGTTCTTATTCCATTTGTTTGGGGCTTTCTTGAATTTCATGCATCTTGACTGCACATTTCATTGCTTAGTGCATTGATGAACTCCCCTCAGGTAACCCTCAAGTAAATCACGGAAAGGCTACACGCTCCAGTCCTGACCCCTTTCAGAGTAAGTCCTCTGATGACACTCACCACATGCCAGACAGGCACCTCACTGCCCTAGCAAGGGTTCGAGGAAAGGCAGCTTAAATGCAGCTGTGTCCTACTCGAGACTAATGGAGAAGAAGAAAAAAAACACTGATGCTTCTTTTTCTTTGGAAAATAGACTCCTGGTATTATTCTGTTTCAAAAGTTTTCCAAAATTGCCTCCTGGGACACTGTGGAAAAGCTGCAGCCTGCATGGATATTTGAGCACACATGCCACCAGTACATCACCGCAACTCCACTTGTCTTTTATTCACTTGCTTGCTGGATACCCTTACGCTGTTCAAGTCATTCGTATTTTTACCCCTTATCCACAGTCAGATCTTTACTAGAACAAACCACGTTAAAAACTTCGCTCAAGTACAAAAGCAGTGCCCACCAGGAACCTGAACCAATAACCACATGGCTGAAGAGCAGGTGCGTTGCTGTAAAAGCTGCAGGCATTCCAGTCCTCTAAGAAGAGTAATGCTACCCTCACAGTCTGCTAGCTTCAGTGACCAATAAGCGACACGCAACAGAACTTCATTACTTTCAAACATGAGTTACTCCAGGGAGGACTGCAAGCCTACACGCTATTTAAAATACAATATTCTAATCTCTCTCTGGCATAGCATGCCAAAGCGAGTTGTATAAGCATAGAGACTGAAAGCACAAACCTTTTTTATATGCCCATCAGAGACAGTGCTGCCTGGCTTAAAAGTTCTCAGCGTTTTTAGCTAATGCCTAAATGTTGCAAATTTCCTCCATATGAATCAAAGGGAAATCTTCACATTGCGCAAACGACATTTAGGGAGAAACCAAACAACATTCATGTGCACAATTATGGCCAATGAATCCTCATAAATTACAACAACAAAAAAAGTCTCAAAAGCATTAGAGGTCTCCGTTCTTGCAGTTCAATAATTTGGAATAATAACTTGTGCTCTCTCTAAGAAGTATATCTGGCCTTTCAGAGGGGAAATAATTTTGGCACCTGTAGCATTACACAACAGCTGGCACCCGTGCGAAAGGGGCCAAGCACGGTATCAATGCCCCTGGGCAACGGCAGGACAAAATACGTCCCCAGTACTAACAGTGCAGTATCCCACAACTCATTAATTCCCTCTCCGTGCCAAGAGATTGTTTCATGGCCATTTTACAGCTGTGGAATTTTCCCGCCGGTTATGACTACTTCACGGGAAAGCGGGAGTGCTTGCGCGATCAGTGGAGTAGGAGTTTGTTGAATTCGTCACTACTGTCACATGCTTGAGCAGTTAGTTCAAAGCTTGGCTTCAACTGCGAATTCACCTCAGGCCTCAGCAACAATGACATTCAACCACCGGTGGTGGTTAGAGACGAGACACCGATGCCCTGTTTTTGTTTCAGACGTTCATCTGCACCTGTCTGTTCATTCCGTTGGTCTGGTATTTGTGGAGAAGTGATTCTCATACCGCGGTAAAAGTGGCAGAGCAAGGATTTTCCTTTTCACAGTAGCATTAATAGTTGTTATAATAATGTATCCTGATTTCTGCATTTCGCAAAGACAGACATTTCTCTGCCCCCTGGATAGCAAGATATAAGAAATACACAACACATAACTAGTTATCTATACTGCGTTCCGATAAAAAAAAATAAACGCAAACAGGTAGTTGACATTGCCTAATTTACGTAAGTAGTCTACTCTGATGACGAATGGAGTACCTGGGTAGTTGGCACTGCCAATTGGTATGTTCTTTATATCGATGACAAACGTCAAAGAATTCCGGCCTCTTGGCTAATTAAAGTGCCAACCAAACTGCTCGAATACGTACCCAGACAAGCTAGTTAATGAGCTAGCGACCCATCACAATAAGCTGTGTAACGTTAAACCATTCAATAGCTAGCTATAACGTTGAGCTTTAATGTTGCCATTTAATTCCGACGGTTTCAAAAGTCGGCTAATTTCTATGTTTAAAAAACACCACCATGAAACGTTAGTCGATCTCGTGCTTTGATTACGACTAGCTCAGCACAACGAAGCTAGCTTGCTAGCTCTCTGGCTACCTAGGCTAGGTAGGCTCCGAGAATAAGGACATTTGTTTTCTACGTAGTCTACCGAAGAAACTAGCTATCAATAAGAACCACGCACAAATCATACACTAGCTAGTTATGCTGTATCGACACATACAATATAAAACCAATATTCCAAAACTGTTAGTCATCTGCCTTCTGCCTACTTCCAGTAAGCAAACTACTGCGACTGTACCTAAATTAGATTGCGATCATGTTGATGAGCATAACGTTGCGTCTCGCTTAGTTTATCTATCCGACTAGCTAATGTCAATAAAGTGAGCAAGCGAGTTAGCTAACGTGTTTTAAAGCATAGCTAGGTTGGGCAACGTTAGCGAGGTAGCTCCAAATAATTCCAGATTTGATGTCGTGCTAGCTAGACTAGCCAACTTCCATGTAAGTTAACTAGCCTATAGTTAGCTTGATCACTTTGACAGATCCACTATACACACTAATGCGCCTTCACAGTATATTTGCCATTTTCTCGGAGGAAGCACTGGTTGTTGGTCTTAATTACTCAACATTCACGCCCAAGTTCGTTTCTTGTTTGCTCCCAGACATCTGATGTTTTGCGCTCGATATCATACGGAAAAGCCGGTAAGGTGTTTACGGAATACAGTCAGCTTAGGTAGATAACTTAGCCGGCTTATAAAATTAAAAACAGGACGTAGTCTAACGTAAAACGATAGCTCAGTAATGCTCAACCACGGCTTTGTCTTATGTGTTTGAAAATTTTCTAACGACTGTAACCAGTTTAGCAACAGTGCAAGTGATGTAAAAATCATTGACATAGCTACATGCTAACTGGCCAACTAGGCGTTCAGCACACCCAGGAGCAGTGCGGCCTACACTGCCCCGGCAAAGCCTGCCACTCTCCCTCCAATCAGCTCGAGCACAGGGTAGATACTAAGGCTCAGTCAACCTTTGCTTTTTCCCTCCCACAAGTTGGTGTTACAGCAAGAAGATGGGTTCTTGAAATGCGGATCTGTACATATAGCTACACAAATGTAAAGTATGCGACCTCACTTTATAATTCCAGTTTATGGCGATAGTTTGTGGGATACTCACCCTGTCTCTACTGCTGGTATTCCTTTCCCACGGGATAGTCACACCAAATGGGAAGGGGATTGGTTATCTTTCTAAACTATCCAGGTGTGTGTAAGGTGACACCTTGAATTCGCCCTGTGTTTATTTTTAAGCTCTGAGTTCGTTTGTTCAAAGAATGGTTAGCCTTTTTTCTTTTTTGCCTCTGTGTATTTAGCAGCAGTACCTTCTGACCACCATTTTACATTGAAATGGGAGGAGGGAGGGCATAACTATTCACAGCGCACTGAGTGTGCGCAGATAGACTATGCACGAACGGCTTTATGGGCCATGTAGTTTTAGTTTAAAGAGTATAACTTCAACGACATTTAGAAAGTAGTTTATCGAAAATAATTCAACGCTATAAAATAAAATCGAGGAGCCGCGTATCTTTGTAAAGTATTAAATTCTACCATGCGTTACATACATATAATCCCACGTTTTCAGGGATGAAAACGGTCGTTGCACAGTAGATCGAAGAAAAAAGCATTTCACAAAAAGGGCTGCGTTCGTCTCAGGTCTATGGTCCATGGTCCAAATCAGATGGTGTGCAGTATGAAGACCAAGAAGTATACTGCCCCTAGTGGTACAATAGCGTGACAGTTTTCTGTAATACAAATGAATGGAACGTGCGTTTTTACGATTGGTTGGTTGGTTGATTGAATAAATAAATAAATAAATAAATAAATAAATAAATAAATAAATAAATAAATAAATAAAATTGGGTCTTTATTTTGCTGTTAACATTTGTTTAAGTGTGTCATTCATGATATTGTGGATCATTATTTAATTTGGCCACTTGTCTCAATATTACAGTATACGTACTTCGGGACCAGACTGGACTTGGAGGCAAAGCCTCGTGCGTTTTCTTTCATGGGAAGGCAGTTTTGGTGAGAAGAAGGCAGGACTCGATCAAACATAATATTTTGCCTCGCACCGCCAGTGCTTGTTTGCCGCCCTAAATAATTTTGCAGAAGTACACCCAGATGACACAAGAGGGCGCTGCACCATTACATTACAAAATCCGGTGCTCAATATACCTACATTCTCAATGACGTACCTGTTCACAACTGACACAAGGCAATAAAACTAAAAAAATTAGACAGTTTGGGAAACTTAAAAAAAGTTTTAATATTTTATAAAGTCAAAGTATTAATATAAGTCCTGAATGCAAAATCCAAACTTGGAGAACAATCTGCGTTTTTATAAGCCACACGTATGGCAATTTAAATTAAATAACAAAGACCTGGATTATTTCTCATTGTGTTTACCTGAATTTATGACACAGTAATATTAATTTTTAATTACTATAGGCTATTATGTACCTACAGAGAATCTGATGTCAAATTGTTCACAAATCAGTCAGAAAAATATGCCTCTTGAATGAACAGCACTTGATTAATGAATCAGTAATTATGTTAGTGCAGATCTCAGGTCAATATGATTAGTGTTGGTGAGCCTGTTAAATAACACTTGAAAGCATATATTTTTTCAGTTTATTTACAAGAAACTCAACTAAAATGTTACAGTGATGCTTTTTCCATGTACACAAAAAGTAAAGGGGTTTCCCTGGTATTTCATTCAGTGAAATTAATTAATTGAATTAACTGGCAATCATCTCAGATTTGGCTCTCTTCAGAGCCTGGTGTAGGTCCAGTGCAAACAGGTTATATGATGCCTGTGGCAATATTTCTCTTAATGTTGCTTTGTCTTCAGTTAATGGGAACTTTTACACATTACAAAAATTTGACCAGGATGGGATGTAACGTCAATAACCAATTAATATCCCTTGTAAAGTACTATTTATTGAAAAATAATCTATAGTAATTTCAGTATTTAAACCCATGACCGATTGCAATACAGGTTTTTTTTAAGGCAGTGAAGATATTCGTCAGGTTTGGTTGAGTTTCTGTCCTGTATATTAAAATATGTGGCTTGATTTCCTTCCACTGTCTAAAACTATTGGCTGGCCTATGGAGACCTCAAAAGACTTTATGTTTCTCAGTCTTCATGAATTTTAGAGAAACATTCTAAAGAAAAAGGTAATTTTTGATTTAAGCACAATTTAACTTCCTTTCTGGAAAGGATTTCTTTTAACAACACATTCTCATGCTGGAGAAACTTCTTTTATAACACTGTCACTGATCATTTCCAGACTTCCAGAACCTTTCAACTCTTTACTCCGTTAGGTTGTGTGGATGAACCTGGCGCCCCCTAGAGGTAAAATGCGGTACAGAGCACCCTGTACACCATAGACAAGGTGCAAACGATGCCTACTGAAAATGCGAGGGTTCGGGTAGGCGGGGGCAGGGAGGTCATATACGCCACGGTGTGGACGATCTGGGAGCATAGAAAGACCCGGAAGTGTAGAAGTGCAACATGGAGGTCCGGTCCGGTCAGGGCGTACAGCAATCCGATCAGCACAAAGGAGAGGATGTTCTCCAGGTCGTTCTGATGCCACCTGTGGAGACGGAACAGACAAAGTGCATTACAGGTCATTTATGTTATGAAGAATAATGCCTACTACATGCTCTAAACAGGTGTGTTAAAAACGACACACCTTTTTTTTTAACACACTTCCATGTCTAGTTAAAAACAACACATTTTGTGTTACTTTTAACACTGTGTTACAACGTCTCGCTTTGTAAGACTTAAATTGTATATTTGTAACAGAAAAGTAGTAGCTTTAACTCATAATGTGATGAAAGCAACACCAAAGGAGTAACACAAAAATGTGTTGAATATGAGTGCATCCTTTTTGAGACTGTATAAAGGCTTTAATAATGATCCTTTTTTTTTGACAAGAAAATATTTATGAATCTATGAATAAATAAGTCAGACTCATAAGTGTGTGTGAGACATTACATTCTATTTTTTATTTTTTGCCAGAGAGGAGCAGCAAAACTGGCATTACATCTTGACGGTCAGTTCTGCTTCATTACATTCATTACATTACAATAATGAATCAATGAAATGTTAATTAATCAATTATCACACCCTGCTATGCATGAACCACTCTCTGGAGTGTGTGTACACCAGCTACAAAAACTCACACACACACATGTTCCCACAAGATTTTCCCAATACTCCCAGACACACAATTCTGACTCCTTTTGTTTGAAGTCTTAATTGCTCACTCTGTGTGGGAGCATGTCTCAAGCCTTCTCATTAGCTGGGTTTGGCCATTTCTTTTCCAGGTCAGTGAGAAGCAGGTGATCCATACCTTCCGACACGCTCCACATCGGGGCCTGCACGCACAGCCTTCCTTTGGCCATCTTCGCTCTTCACAAATACAGTGTCCTCATGATCAACAGACACCTTCAAGACATTAAACGGCAGTTTATTACAAAATGTACAAATCTACACATTTACTCTTATGTTCTACCTTTAGGACAACTAATTTAAAGCACGTTATCTTTATGGAACCTGTGAGTGTCAAAATTCCATAATGAGACGTAAGTGTAAAACTGATTTTTTAAATTTTTATTTAAAAAATCTAAATCCACAAAAAATTTAGGTCTTGCGATGATGTTGAGGATACACTGCAGTGAAGGAGAAGTGCTTAGAGAACTGGGCATGTGCAGTGCCATGCCTTTCTACACTGTTTCACACATGTACAGGGCATTATATAATACAGTAATGTCCTGTAATTTGCCTTCTTATGCAGTGCCGTACCTTTCTCCTGAGCTGGCAGGAAGTAGTCAGGAGAGACAGGAGCATCATCTTGAGGATGACGATGGTGGCGTAAGTGGAAAAGGCCAGGAACACCTCGCTGTCAATCATGTGCAGAACTTCTGCCATCTCTCGTCCTCTTCCTCAGCCCGCGAAAAAGAGGTGAAACAGAGAGAAAGGTCAGCACACGTGACCAAATGTGCTCTCTCACAAGGGTGGAAATATCTGAAATATGAGAGATGCGTGGCCTATTCAATCTATTATTAAATATTGCTGCTTATCTATTTTCCCCAACTGAAAAAATATTATTTTACTGCAAGTACATGTATGCGACCATGAATTTGTAAATATTTTGCATCACTGAATTAAATGGTAGGTACTTGTGGAAGGCATTTTGTTTGAGGACAAAAAAACTGACTTTAACAGAGTCGTTGATAAGAGAATTTACTGTAAGAATGTTGTATCACTTTTATTCATGCCAGTGGATTTCTCCCGTGCATTAAAAACTTTATAATAAAATGTATTGTGGTCAGTATAGAGTCATGAAGACCCGTGACAGGTAAAGCATCTGTATCACAGCAGGAACGTGAAGTAAAACCAGTGATTACAGGTGACCCATCTCCCCATCCAACCAAATTATGTGCCATTTGGAAGTCAGACCAAAACTTATTTTCTCGCAAAAATTATCTATCGCCCAAGTTTGAATAAAATGCTTCCTGCATGCATAAGAAATGGTCCTCTCATTTACATATTGTACATCCTCTAATATGCATTATAACGGATAAAAGCCTGCATTACATAAGGTAGTGGAAAAGATGATGTCAACCCTACGGCCACCCGGGGTTCGAAGCCACATGTGAGGTAATTAAGACACGAATTCGCAGCCTTATGAAAGAACAATAGGCTACAGCGCTAAACATTTTACTTCAGTGTGCGCATTGTTTTTTCTGGAATTTGTCCATACCAAGGCTTCCCAATAAACTAAAACGTGGCGCATGCCAAGTTACAGAACCAACTTTCCCTGAAATCCGACGCTGCGCTACCTCTAGCTGAATTTAAAAAAACAAAAAACGCATTTCGGGTTACATCGCATATTGCCTATAGCAACAACGGAATCCTGAGGCTGAGTCCCCTACCTTTTCGCTGATGGCTGGCAGCGGTGACAATGGCTTCAGCGAACTAAAGCTCTGCAAGATGGGCGTATTTCCAAGGATCTGGGGTTGGATTGTGGGATACTTGGAGTAAGGGGACACCTTGTTGCGTAATGGACTGCCCCGTTTTGCCCAGCTGGCACATGAAAGAAAGACGGATGTAATTCTGCAAATGTTGCATATAGTTGAAAATAATATTAAACGCAAACTGGTTTTAAACCCCGCGTCCCTCTCGGGCAATTAAGAGAAGGCGAATATCAAAGTGAAACAGCGTCACTTCATATAATTATTAACGGCACGCATGATTATATGTGGCCTAGCCGTCCAAAGTTGTGAATTCTAAAACGCGTTCGTTAAAACGATCTTTTGAAATGAAACCTTCAGTCTACCATTCCATTAATTATAAGTCAGCACAGCTGTTATGATAGCATGGACAACTCGCACATCCTTGCGTGTGTAGAGCTACTCGTGTAAACCATATGGTTAATGTGAAAATTTACTTATGAATAATTCCATTTGATTAGCTATGAAATAATGTACATTGTGAAGTGGGTGCGTTTCTTTATAAAACTATACAAATAAAGGATCAAGAGAACGTGTATTTGAGGATTTTCCTGTCAAACAAAGTAAATAACTAAACAGCGTTACAGTAAGTAATTAGAGCAGTCAACGGATTAATTCGTTATTTTTTTCGTCCATGAATATTCATTGGGAAACTTTAAACTCGTCAATTCCGGGGCCAAGCACAAGAATCCGCGCTAATCTGAGCACCACTGCTCTCAATTTTCATTAGACAGGTTTGCACCATGTATTTGAAGAGCATGTAGACAAAAACAAAAAGTTCATTAACAGCAAAGATAGCAAGGTAAAAGTACAGGATAACCAGCATCCGAAACAGCACCTGCAGCAGTTGGCGCTGTTGCTTGGAGGCCATCATTCCTATGGCAACGGAAGTAAGCACAACGCTACAATAGACTACTCACGTAGCAAATGCCCGTCTTTGCCCGAAAACGTGCGGAATGAACGATGGGTCCGAAACGGTCTCTCTGGCACGTGGGCCTGAAAGAGGACAGATGGAACGGGACAGGAATGCTAAGAATGTCAGAGGGGTTAGTGGAGAGGTCAGGCAAGTGTCAACAGACACCTCAACCAGCATAACACCGTTACTGACTCATAAGTCATGGTCTGAAGACATGCCCTGTCCTGCTACACATAAGACAGTTCACAGTAGGGACCATTGGAAGACAATCATTTTTATTTCATTCGGCCTTTATTTAAACGTCGGAGATGCATTGAGGGAGAGACCCTCATTTACAACACCGTCGAGTTACAGCAGAACAACGTTACATAAAATAAGTACAAACAAATGCAAACTTAAAATCAAGTTCTGTTTTAATGACAGAGATGAGTCCATCTTTAAAGTATTCTCTAAGATGTTCCGTGTGTATGGGGCACTGAAGCAGAATGCAGATCGAGCTGAATTGGAGTTCACAGTGGGAACTCTTGAGAACTAAAAAACTTAGAACTCAGAAGATGTTTTCCAAAGCACAACTAAACAAATGAAACAAAGGGCTGAACCGCACTATTTATAGTCTTTCCTAATAATTTTTTCACATATTCAAGCAACTGAAAAGCTGCTGTGTTTCTGTCGCTCCACATACTTCATTACAAATAGACAGGCTTTAGGCTGGCTCAGAGCAGATAAGATGACACAATGAAGACAAGTGAGCAGGTTCCAGTGGCAGCCATACATGCCCAAGCCATAACACTACCTCCACCATGTTTCACAGACAAGGGGGGGTGCTTTGGATCATAAGCAGTTCCTTTCTTTCTCCACACGTACACACTCTTTCCATCACTTTGGTACTGGTTAATATTCACCTCATCTGTCCATAAGACTTTCGTCCAGAACTAAAGTTTTTTAATATACTTTTTTTAGCAAACACTAACCTTTCCAAAGTTCCTGCAGTAGTTTCCAGGCTGTTAACATGCAGAATAAATCTGCACAGTATGAATGGAGGTCAACCTGCCGTCTTCTCTGTGTGAAAGAGGCTGCATGTAAGGCCCTGAGGCACATTGACTAGGTAAATGCACTGTGAGGGTTTGGGTGTGTGGATTTAGAGGAAGTCACTCTGTACCCCTGGGAACAGCCATAGCCCCCCCCCCATTAGGACGTCCCAGTGCCTGTCCCAGAAGCCCCGGGTGGGGCCGGCTCCTTGGGCTGGAAGGTCAGGGAGGCCGAATTGATGCAGTAGCGCTGTCCCGTGGGAGGGGGGCCGTCCTCAAACAGGTGCCCCAGGTGGGAACCGCACTGTAAAGGCATGACCTTGAGTTAGCGAGCCGTGACCTTGAGTTAGCGAGCAGCATGCGACACAGAACGCATGAGATTTCAGATTTCTGTCTGAGGCCGGGATTCTGAGACAGACCTTACTACAGCTGGTCTCAACTCGGTGCATCGCGTAGGAGAAGTCATCCGTCAGAGTTACAGACTCTTCACTGACCACATCGCAGAACGATGGCCATCCTGGGACGTTGGAGAATACAGCACAGTTAATAAAACGCCACCTCGATAAAACTCTCTGCTGACACCATGTTGTCCATCACAGGTCTTGAAGAAACCAGGCATGTCTTCAAGAATACACCCTCTTTCAGTTCTGTGGTTTTACATATTTATGACGTAACTAACCAACATCTAGTCCTCATCAAGGCCTTACTGTTTCAACTAGGCCAAAAGCTTCTAATCAAGTGCAGATAATTCGCTGATCATTAGGAAGCGCTACCTTACCTGTCTATAAAACATATAAAAGCATACACTTTGATAGTTTAGTAAGAACCATAGAAGTGAAAGAGGGAGTAATTTCTTTTTATCTCACTCAATCATCACAAATCCTTAATGTGTCATTAACACTTATGAAAAAACACATACCTGAACCGGAGTCAAATTTCTTATCAGACCTACAGAAAGAAAGACAGCATAGTCACAATGCTGCACTTGAATAACATGTTTTAAATGACTCTGACCCTCATGCATTTCATATGAGCTGGTGCACGTGGCTGAACTCACGGGAACAGAGGAGTGTTACAGACCACGCAGGTGTAGGTCCCGTCCTCTTTATGGTCTGTGAACTCGCCTGTGAAGGCCCTGTGGAAGAATTACAGGGTACAAGTTCAGTCCAGCCTTAACAGTGTAACAAAACATGATGTATTCTATCCAGACCTAAGGTCAAATACGTACTTGTTTTGGCTGCAAATATTTTTCTGTGCTCTGCTGATCTTGCCTGGTGCAACTGGCCCTCCCAATAGGACCAGAATGCGGGGTTTGTACATTTTGAGAGTGTTTCATAGGCTCAAATACACCAGACAAGATCAGTAAATTGCAGAAAAGTATTTGAATCCAAAACAAATATGTATTTGACCCACGTCTGTTTCTATCACTAGAAAGAAGTTGGAGGCCATAATATTTTTTATATACTCACTGGCCAAAATATTTGTACAGTAAACTGGTGTTTTTGTTGTTGGCCTATGATATAACCCTAATAATTAGTAATAATTATAAAATTAGATTTTTGTGGTCAAAGGTCAAAGGGAGATAAAATGGCTCCCAATTAACACATATGGCAAAGGCCATCACTATGCCACAAATTGTTGGGAGAAAAAAAAGTCTTTCAAAAAAGTTTGCTGTATTTACAAAATGACTGAATAAAGAAATGAAGATCTGAAGGACTTTGGAGAACAGTGTGGAGTGTGACAGAGGAGAAGCTCTGTGGAGTCAGAGAGGCGAGCAGCCCAGGATGCACCCCACCTTTCGGTACCCCTCTCCTGGGTGACGTGGTACTGGACGGGCGAGAGGCGCCTCCTCAGCTCGTCCGGAGAGAATGCCACCGGCCAGCCACTCTTACTTCGCCCCGCCGCTGAACGGGATGGGTACAGAGAGAGAGAGAGAAAGGTTTCCTGCTTTACCGCTGATAAAACTGGAGATCTGACACAGAGCTCCACCTTCTGGAATAAATGAATACTACACTTATCAACTTAATGGTCCAAATTCAATCGAAATGCCCTGCACTCCAAACATGAAGAAAGGCAGTACCCATATTTCTTTCCCAGCGTTATTTATGACAGGTCCTTCAACCGAAGCAAGTTTTTTTGTGCTTTTTTTTGTTGCAGTGGTTACAGTAACTTATTTTGGGTTAAAACTATACTAAATTATAACTGAATGTTAAGGTCAACGCAGTTAACATTGAGACATCTAGGCGGTAAGTGCAAGAGATGTCAAGTTTTTGCACAAGTTTTGGGATTAGGAACCTCCAGCCAGTGTAGGGCGAGGTTCCTATTTACTTACAATCACTCAAAAATTTTAAACTATGTCACCTAAATGATGCCCCACCCCCAAATCCCAGCCATAGGTTTAGGCCTGGAGTGCAGAGTTCGCGTTCTAAACAGGAAGTGCTTATCAGTTCATTAGCCACAGTCATCGTACAGGGATGAGAACGCGAGGGGCAGTTCGCCATACCTAGGGTGGCTGCGGGCAGCTCGTGACGCCAGACCCAGGCATTGTGGGTAATTCTCCGCTGCCTCCTGGCTAGCTGCAGGGCCGCCGTGCCCGCGCGTCTGAGGAGCACGTCCATCTGTCCTGACGCGCGCGGTCCAGGAGAACAGGAAACAGGAAGTGGGGTCAGAGACGAGGGTGCAGAAGCAAGCAGACTGAGAGATGGGAGAGGTGGAGAGTCACATGACTTCAGCTCAGACATGGAAAAAAAAAAGATGTGGGGGCTCACCTGTCTGTGATGAGCGGTGAAGCCGAACAAATGCTGAAGCTTCTGAAAATGAGTGTTTGAATTACAGGCCTCCGTTGTCTTATGATCAGTGCATGAGGGCAGGCTCTATCTAAGCCTATCCCCATTACTGGTTCAAGGGCAGAGGCAGTTCTAATGCGCACCCTCCAATGCCTGTCCTGATTAAACACAGCTCCCCCAAGCCTGAAACCCATCAGACCTATAGACTGAGATGCTGACTTCACCCCCGGACTCCTAAAACACTGCATTCTGAGATCCCATGTCCAGCAATACGACACATACTTCTCAAGAAGCAGACCATAAGCACCTGTAAATAACCAATATACCACAGATCTACGTAAAACAGCTATACATTAATTTATTTTAAAAACAAGACCGACAAAACCATGCAAGTTTTTTTTATTATTTTATTATTCTTTTTACAAAACCTAAAATTATGCTATTATGAAATTATTGCTATTATGAAATTATTATTGAAACATCCCTGGACCCAGCTTTGGAACTCCTAATGCAGGGCACCCTGCCTTAAATAGTAGGCTTACTTGAAATTTAAGCGAAAATAAAGTACATTAAATACAGAATTCCAGATCAGAAGAATCTTGTTCTCTAATAAACGATATAACAAATTATGCATGTTCTAGTTTTAAAAAGAGAAGGAGTCTGAAACGCCATTTTACTATTAATACCCAGGTATGCTAAAAATGTTTTAATATAACGCGAAGGCATATTATACAAGAGTCCACCGGCGAAACACGTTACGTGTCACGTAAACATAGAAGCTATCCAGTGCAAGTTGCTCACTTCTAGAAATGAACATTCAAGTGAATGAACGCAAGACACACATTAACACCATAGGCGATTGAAAAGCAAAAGTCACAGATTCATAAAATTCACAATACACTAGGCAACTGCATTTCTGGTGCAGTGACATACGTTTTATTTTTGCCCGTAGCATAACCATATGCAACGCGCTGTCAGGCTACAGAACAGACAATGCCACTATTATCCGACCGCTTCGCTGGACTGCTAACCACCTAAGTATACTGCAGCAGTTAACAAGTTAAAAACAGAGAAAACCAGGTCAGTGCCAGTAGTGATATGACAGAACAGCAATTTGTTTTCTAGCAAACTATCGGTCAATGAGAAATCTCCAGAGGCATTCTTAGTTTCAAAGACATCAATAAAGGTGTGTGTATAGACGTAAGTTGCAGATAATATACTAGTGTGTCACCTACCAGCGAAAACAGATAATAAAACTCAGGTTTACACGGAGAGAAATTGCAGATTAAACAGCCTGTCAAGTACGAATGTTGCTGTCAGTCGCAGGTTACCACAACATATAAATACTTCCTGTAACCACTAGGGCGGGAAATTTCAAATTAAAAGCTAATTCTAATCGCTTTTTTTTTTTTTGGTAGCGTTGCACTAAAATTATCCTACAAAAATAACATCAGGGTATTTGGTTTTTGAAATGTTTCCAAACCTTCGTAACATATTTAATGAATTAATCACGCAGTTAACCTTATTTGTCATTGTCTCATGCATAGCAAAAAATTCACTTGGAAGAGTAGTAGAAGTTGACAGATTTCAGCACCTGTAAGAGGAGAGAAGGCAGTGAGAGACAGGGTAGTGAGTGGGGAAAGGAGGGGTTATCTGGGGAGAGGATTCACTGATTTTGAGGACTCCATCTTGAAAGAATTGCAGATGTCAGCAAATGTCCTGTCAAAGAAAGGGACAAAGTAATGTGCAGCGATTCTACAAACGTATTTAATATATACGAGAAATATGTTGGATAAATCAAAATATGTATGTACTGTAGGAACAAATGTGAGGGTCTAGAGTGCATTTAATGATATATTTCTCTCGATCTCAGTAACCCACTCCACTTCCACAGAGCAGAAAACTAGGCATCAGGTGGGAAAGTCTTCCAACATCACCAACAACAAGCTCCACGAGCCTCTCTGCATTCTGTTGGAGGAGCGTGTGTTTGAACACATTTGAGGGAAAAACCATGATGGATTGCAAGCACTCAAAAAAACTGCAAAATCCTGAAAAATTTGCCTTTTTGGGTGGAATATCCCTTTAATTCAAGTGCCACCTTGGAGAAGGGCCACATCACCTAACATTTACATTCACTCTGGCAATGGGTAATAAAAATAAAGTATAAAAGAAATATTAACATTACCACAATGCACATAAAATACAGCAAAAGAAAAAAAAAATCATCATCCTGGCCTTGAATTTTATTTTTTTTATCATCAGCCCTGGCAATGGATACAACTGTTTGAACGTGTGTAACTTTTAAACTCTTTATAAACTCTGATACATTCTCAAAAGCAGTGTCAGTAATACAAAAAAAGCTCAAAGTTAAGGCACAATTAGGTTATATGCTGCAGGAGAATATGCAACAGGTTTTATGACATTTTAAAATGCGCACCGTTTGTACAACTCTGTGCTGAAAAATACTGCACCCGGGAAAAAACACTGCATTTTAGAAAAATAAGATGATGCTCCTGTGATCAACTTATTTAATACACAGGAGAGAGAGCAGCTGAAATTCTCAAAACCACTGCCAACCATTACGTTACAAATTAAACTGCATAAGGAAAAATACTTTCAGTTTTTAAAAGACAAGAGATTAGCTTATTTATCATAATACACCACTGTACCCCGTCAACATCAGGGTTCAGGTAAACATTTTTTAATTCAAAGCTACAGAGAACCTAAACCAGAAAAACGGTCAGGAACATGGCGGGACGTAGCCATGCACCGCAACCCAAACGCGTGGCGAAACGGTCAGGTTCTAACCCCCGGCAATAAGTTTAAAACGACAGGGCAACACCTGGGCACCACGTTTCGATTACGCCTGAAATGTGCACCTTTGGAACTTCCAAACACTCGGATACAGGTTCACAGCCCGGCAGAAAAACCAAAACTCCACCCACTCCAGAAAACGGGCCCGGGACAAGGTTGTCCTCCGATTATTACATGTCAAAAGGACAAAAAAAACCCACGAGAACAAAAACGCAGAGGTTCCTGAAAAAGCCGCCCAATGTCCCTGAAAGGTGAGCGGGCGTTCGTGTCGACCGGCTTAAAGCTTTAACGGACACGGTCAGCCCTCACAACCGTACGTAAGAACACTCGGAAACAAAAAGGAGCGCGGGACGGGGACTCTGAGGCAGAAGAAGAGCTGACTGGCTGACCGTCCACGTTTCTGGTTGCCGTGGTGTTTCCGCGCGCGGTGCGATCAGCACTAAACTCCGCCCGTTTACTTTTCCCGCCACCGGCCTGCTCCTGAAACCCCCGCCATTTTGCCATCTGCATTAAACGATGCCCATTTTCTGGCGAGGAAATGACAGCTTGGGAATTTTTGCTTTCGTCATCGCCGTTCAGCGAAAGGACTGCCAGCAACCACACACGCGTATTTACAGCACCTGTCCGAGCGTTTGTGCATGCGTCTTTTTACGTGACTAAAACTAGGAAAAAAAAAGGGATTACATTACCTCGGTAAGAAATAAATATGCACATCTTACATTACAATTCAAAGCTTAAATAGGGAGCAAACATAGACCATCACATGCAGCTGCTCAATGTCTAGGCCGACTAAACCTGGCCTTTCAAACCTGGGCTTGGGCCAGTTAAAAAATACAATAAAAACCTCACACTTCCATTAAAATGGTACTGGAACTGGAAGCCTGTTATTTCCTTGTACCCAGAGAACTATAAGGTAACGCCAAAAACAAAAAGAAATAAAGTCCATTGCACAAGCAGACATAGGACTCCACAGTCCACTCATGCAAACCTTTTCCACCCCGACCCCACATAAGGGGTCAAAGTTCACCTCAGTTCAGCTTTAGAAAAATACCAAATAAAGAGCCTCTTCGTGTTCGCAAATTTAAAGTCTGCCCCCTGGTGGCTTCATCTGAGAGCGGCCCATACAAACACTGGGCTGGAGATGAGGGAGGGAAGGGGGTGGCGTTGAGTCTGTGTGTGCGTGCGTGCGTGCGTGCGCGTTTGTGTGTGCATGTGTGTGTGCGTGCGTGTGTGTACATGCGTGCGTGTGTGTATGTGTATATGTGTGTGTGCGTGCATGTGTGTGTGCGTGTGTGCGTTTGTGTGTGTGTATATGTGTGTACGTGTGTGTGCGTGCGTGTGTGTTTGTGTGTGTGCGTGCGCGTGCGGGTGTGTGTGTGTATGTGTGTGTGTGAGTGCATGCGGGTGTGTGTGCGTGTGTGTATGTGTGTGTGTGTGTGTGTGTCCATGCGGGTGTGTGTGCGTGTGTGTATGTGTGTTTGTGTGTGTGTGTGAGTGCATGCGGGTGTGTGTGTGTGTGTGTGTGTGTGTTTGTGTGTGTGTGTGAGTGCATGCGGGTGTGTGTGCGTGCGTGTGTGTGTGTGTGTGAGAGTGCATGCGGGTGTGTGTGCGTGCGTGTGTGTGTGTGAGTGCATGCGGGTGTGCATGCGTGTGCGTGTGTGTGTGTGTGTGTGCGTGCGTGCGTGCGTGCGTGTATGTGTGTGTGTGTTTCTCAGGAGAACCCGGGCGTGGTCCCGGCGGCGCTGCGTTGGCGCAGGTGCACCAGGCTGTGCATGCGTGTGCTGGCGGGTCGGAGCGGAACGCTGCAGCCCTGGGCCTGGGGGAAGCGCTGGTGGTACCGGTCCAAACGCAGGTACTTCACCGTCACCAGCTTACCTGCGGACAGCGAGCAGCGCGTTAGCTCAGCACTCCGACACGGAGCACAACGTTAAAGGTGAAGTTTAACTATAATGGGGAATTCTTCAGCCTAAGCTCAGAATGGACCACTAATGTTAAGTCAGAAAAGCATCAGATTGGAAGTGAATCTATTTTTTTTTTATTCCTTAATTTTCACTTCATTCCTGGAATCTGGAATGTCCAGAGGCATCCATCTGACTCAGAGCTGCCAGGCTGTGGACAGAGCAGCAGCCTGAGCAGCAGACAGAGCAGGAGACTGAGCAGCAGACAGAGCAGCAGCCTGAGCAGCAGACTGAACAGCAGACTGAGCAGCAGACTGAGCAGTCAGAGGACTGCACATCTCACAGCTATCTGCACAAGCCTGCTAACAAACTAAATGAAGAGCTCATTCAGCCCGCGTTGCGTCAACCTCACCGTCAAACCAGGAGCCGTGGAGCGCCTTGAAGGCCTTCCCAGAGTGCTCGGCAGACAGACACTTCACATAGACGCATCCCTATGGAGACAATGGGAAGAATTTACAATCGCGCAGTATTTCAGTTGGCAAAATGGCATTTAATACACTCAAAATGTGTCCTAAATAAAATGTAATGATAATAAAAAGACACCTTTATTATGCTTCTGACGCCCTTTTGGATTAAGGGTGTGGCAAAGTCACTCACCTCTCGCGAATTTTTGTCAACAGCAATATGGACGATCCCGTCGTTGTCGCTGCACTTCTCCAGGATGGCTTCGTGGATGGCCAGGTGCCAGTTCTCCCCCACCTCCCTGTGGAGAGAGAGCAGAGTTCAGCCAGGCCGATCACTCCATGGACGAACTACAGCCCGATACAGCTCACCAAAACAGACTAAAAAATCTAAACGACGGTTTAAATTTGAACAGTCGTACAATCGTAACTGCTGAATCTTTCAGACCTCCAGATGAGAAGCTCACTCACATCACCGGGTCGAACATGTTGCGAATCTTCAAGCACGGGGTCAGACTGTTCGGCGGAGAGTTCCTCCTGTCCAGTGGGAATGCTGGGAAGAGCGACAGGAACGTTTCAGGAAAACTCGTCGTCTGACGCGGTTTCATCTTTACATTCATCCCCGTTCTCCTGGGACTAGGACCAGGGACGAGAGGCAAACAGCTTCACTCTGACCCTCAGCTGCCAACAACCACATACAGTGAGCTCCACAATGTTTGAGACAAAGACAATTTTTATTTATTTATACATTTTTTTTGCTGTACTCCACCATTTTAGATTTGCAATCAAATAATTCACGTGATTAAAGTGCACATTCTCAGCTTTTGTTGTAAGGATATTTTTATATACTTTGCATTGCACAACACTTTAATTGTCTCATTACACATCTAAAATAGTGCAGAACAGAGCCAAGTCAAGAAAAAAAAGGCCAGTTTTCACACTAAAAGCCACAAGCCGACCAGCGGAGGCCCAGCAGAGGCCCAGCGGAGGCCCAGCGGAGGGCCAGCGGAGGCCCAGCGGAGGGCCAGCGGAGGCCCAGCGGAGGCCCAGCGGAGGCCCAGCGGAGGGCCAGCGGAGGCCCAGCGGCGGCCCAGCGGAGGCCCAGCGGAGGGCCAGCGGAGGGCCAGCGGAGGCCCGGCGGAGGCCCAGCGGAGGCCCAGTGGCGGCCCAGCGGAGGGCCAGCGGAGGGCCAGCGGCGGCCCAGCTGACCTTTGCCCTGCCACACTTTTGACGGAGCGCCGCACGTCTTGTCGCAGCTCAGCGAGGGCGGAGTCCAGCGCCACACCAGGAAGTCCTCGCCGCCGACCCTCTGGGTCTCCGTGCGAACGCGGGACTCGTTCGCCGAGAGGAAGGCCACCGCCCGGTCCCACACTCTCTTCATCTTCCTCCTGTAAAGCACAGGACAATAACCTTCCTTAAAAAATGTAACTGCCATACATGGTGGTCTTTAAAGCATTTGTAAAACGCACAGACAATGCCTTATTGTTTTAGCAATATATCTAGATGATACGTTTTCACAAACGCATAATGAATGACAACTGAAGGTTGAGGCTAGTTGTCATGGTGGATGTGTAGCGTGTGCATCCGAACCCAAAACCCATTGATTGTGTTAATTTTCTGTTCTCCCCCAATTTGGGATGCCCCATTATAACCAATTCAAAATATTGGTGCCAAATCAAAGTGCTTTCACAACCTCCGCATTTAAAGTAGAACACTTTCAAAATTTGCAAGAACCTTGCAGCCCTAGTAAACAGACATTTTCTTTTTTTCTTTTTGGACAAGGCTCTTCAAGCACACAACTTTCACGACCTTCACATTTAAAGTAGAGCACTTTCAAGATTTGCAAAAAAAAACCCTGGGGCCCTAGTTAACAGGCCTTTTTTTTGTTGTTGGACAAAACCCGTCAAGCGCTGCAATATAAACGTGCAGGGAGGCCAGGTAGAGCACAGGCAGTAGGGTGAAGGTACAGGACTGCTCACCTGTCTGGAGGCTGCACCAGGGAGTCCCGCACGTGGGGGATGGGCAGGTAGGGCTGGAGCTCTTTGTTCTCCTGGCAGGCTTCACTGTGACTCCTCAGCACGTCGATGATCCTCTCCACCATGTCGTACATCAGCCTGGTCTCCTCCTCCTCTCTCCTCCAGCGGTGCTTCATGTAGAACAGGACGCCCAGCACTGCTCCAACACCTGGAGAGAGATTTGAAAACACGACGAGAGGTATGAAACCCCAATGGACGCTGGGACAGCAGAGCTGCGATGCCAGTGAAACGCGCAGGACCATGACTGCAGAACCGCTCCAAACTGGAGGGGGCGGGGTGCTGGACCTCTGTGGTGAGACTGGGCCGGGGGGGATCAGCCACTCACCCGCCAGTAAGAGCAGCACCCGATGGATGACCGCGAAGAAGGCCCTTCGAAAGCGGCAGGCGAAGGACATGTCGGGGTGCGTGGACTCCAGACGCGTGACCCCCAACATGTCCGTCACGGGCTCCTCAGAGTCGCCCCCAATCAGCCTGCGAACGGCACAGGCGGGAGAGAGTCATGGGCGCAACACGATTCCCGCAATGGGTCACATATAAACGCGTCATAGCACATAACACACATTATATTTCGCTTTCCATGCACGGGTGTATCGACAAGGAATAAAGCGGGAAATCAGATCTCCCGATTTAGGGAAGTTTTCCGGTTACCGTATTCCGACGTCCTCTCCGGCCCGGATGATCCACTCCAGGGCCGGGGCCACAAACGGCTCGTAGTCTGAGTCCAGAAGCTGGAAACACACAGGGCCACAACTTTCAGTGAGCTTCAACAGTCACGCACAATAATGCTGGGGCTTAATCAGCTGGCAACGGTGCAAACTGACAGAAAAAAGGATTCTATTCACACATTCCACAGCCCATTTCTTTCATATTTATTACGATTTCTCAATTCCCAAGATAATGCGAATTCAAATTAAGGCACCATTCTTAATTTGTTACATTTTAAACTGAAATTAATGCTTCTCCACATCCACGGTCAAAATGAAGAGCCCAGATAATACAGGAAAAATTATATAAGCACATAATTATATGCTAATATAAAGAATAAACATTAATAAGTTAGGATTGCTTTTGTAAAAAGCAGATATGAAGCCTTACCATTATATAGTCAGATGCTTCGGCAAGAGAAAGGCTTCGGTTGAGATGATGGTTCTCATCACCGCAGTCATGATCACCTACAAAAAATGCAAATCTGACATCACGTACCTTTGTGCCAGTAAACGGCATTAAAATGTGCCAATCCCACATCGCCAGTGAAGCGAGCGAGAGAGCTAGGCAGCTCAGATTCTGCAGCAGTACATCAAATCTCTCCATGGTCTTTAAAAAGGGTTTGAACTAGACTCAGTGTTCATGGCCAGGCAGAACTCACACTTTGTGAGTACAGCACCTTATCTGACCCGTGCAGTGCAGCTGTTCCAATGGCCTTTGGAATACTCTCATTGAGCGTCACCCTGGTTAAAAGCATCAGCCAAATGAAATGAAATGTTAACAGCCATGGCAGCCACCCAAGGGACCAGTTTGGGCCTTTCTAGGGGGGCCTTCTAGTGACAGCCAGCGTGTGCTCTCATTTTAAACCAGAGCGCACCGTAATCGGCTCTCTCCCGATTTCACAGGGAAAACTGCAGCAGTCAGCTCAAAAACACAAAATCGGGAGAAAATAAAGAGTTGAAAAAAATCTTTTAAATGATGGATTGCCAGAACAGCAGAGCGAGCTCAGAATATGAATATTAAGGGTTCACTTCAGACACCTACGCCTGTGTCTTACTCTCAAACACAGGCTGTTTTTTTGGGTTTAATAATCCACATTGCACAGATCTCAACACAATCTGTGCCTTTATTTTTGGAAAAGAAATCATGCAGTGACTGCTTAATAAATACCACTTCTACCAATAAAGACTTTCATAAAACATTCATACAAACAAGACCTAGATCCATTCTTCACTTTAAGACAAGTTACTTGTGCCAGCAAGCGAATTCACTACACATGAAGAAATAAACAAAAATTACCAGCAATCTTTGCCAGGTGGTCGTGCAGGTGAAGCAGGACTTTGAGAATGAGGTCTTTTTCTTCACCAACCTGAAAATCAACACATGAGTACAGGTAGGTCATGTGGTGTGTGACCCTACATACAAGCCAACAGATAGGTAGGCCAATTAAGACCATAACATTCATATATTTCACAGGTATATCATAAATCATAACATGAATTACCTGTGCATATTTGATATTAAACTTGCATTGTATCATAACATGTTTTTATGCATAAATCGTTTTATTTTTTTTAAAACCCTGTAGAAATCAATAACGTTTTGCACCTAGCCAAACACATCTAGGTAAACCTTTTCACACAACATGGTAACAGATAATAAACACTCACATAAGCATTGTCAAATTCAATGCCAAAGGGATGGTTCTGAACTGAAAGAGAGAAACATGAGACCATTAGAGGCACACAAATATACAGCAATGTAAGGAAATCACAGCAACACTGGATCCAGACCTACAATGAAGCTGTTCTTTTCACAGACGTGAGTGCTTTCAGGAGCCAGAGCATTTATGTAGATGGTGATAGTGGAGTGCAAGTAGTCTGTGGTCTTTGAGTCACTGTCTGACTATGGTACACTCACCTGACCTGCATCCCGCTAAAGACTAAAGTAGGAGTGGGGGGTGGGGGGGGGGGGGTGTACTCCATTAACTTAACTCATGTAAAATCTGCAAGATCCAGACTGCAGCCTAGACATAACGACTAAGTGCCCGTACCACCTGTCTCCAGGACATACCCCGTCCAACTTTACATTTTTTATTTTTAAAGTAAACAACCTGTGAGAAAAATTTCATATTTAACCGTTGAATTCCAGTTTAGAAAAATGCTTTTTTCTCCCATTACACATAATAACTTAAATACAGTTAACTGCAAATGCGAGTCAAAAAGTAACGGGCACACAACCAGAACACAGATGCTACCACCGTATGAGATGCCAGTCCCGACTATAGTCACGATAAGCCCAATAGAAGGAGATTTAACCGGCGTACCGAGGACAGACGTCTCCCAGCCCAGAGTGCGGCGGATTGCCCGGTCCCTCAGTCTCTACCATCACGACCTCGCCGCAATTAGGCCGGCTTAGCCCGTCTGTGACCTAGATGTCTCCCACACGCTCTTCGGCTAAAAGCAGCTCTGGGAACCTCGGGCACGCTACAGGGCCGTTATTCATCATTTACTTCCTCTGCCATCATGTAAACAGGCTTCGTCTGCGTCTCAGAAAACGTGGGCTTGAAAACTCCCGCCATAATATCAGGCTATGGGGTCTAATGTGGGAGATCGAGCCGCTGCTTTTACACTTCTGTTGCCAACTGACTGCCCTATCATACGGACGAGGCCCCGGCGAAAAGCACACGTTTCTCACAAATAAAATACAAGTTCGGGCAGAGCAGGTCAGTTACCTGTATGTTTACCTCCATCAGAACAGCTGGCACGAGTCATATTATGTTTAAGACAACGGTGCATGTTTTTAAAGTCACAACATGCCGTTTCGCTCGTAACATCAGGTTCAGTCCTGAATTGACTTGTCAACTTCCACCGTGCCAACTTAGCATTTAGCCAATAAAGCACCTTTATACATGGTTTCAGTTAACATTCAAAAGATTGAATAAACATTTATAAAAATAAAGTGCTGTCAGTGGATTGTAGCAGATAAGAATAACTTTAAAACGGAATAAAAATACATCAATGCAGGGTTCAGTTTGGGTTGCCAGAGCAATTGTTGCACTGACATAAGCAATGTATCAGCCAAACGAATGAACAAATAGCCAACTACGAAAAGGGGGCTGCAAACCAGAGAGCACATAAACAAAAGCATACAGCAGGATGTGTAGCCAACTTGCTGTAAATTTACACGATGAAGGAAATTCACGTTCATTTTGACGGCGGGTTGTTCAGTCGTTAGGCGTGATTTGTGTTGACGGAACTCATACGTTTGTTTCCGGTCGGGCAAGCCAAATACTTACCGACAGCATCCACCTCAGAAGCGCCTCGCATTCGCAGGTACATGAGGCCCAGCGACACGAAGAAGAGACAGGCGGTCGTCAAGAGGAACATGGACAGGTAGTGGGCACTGACACCGCCCGTAGCCGACACCCCATCTCTTTTAAACTGCTGGAGCAACTCCTCCTCCGGAACGGGCAGCTTCCGCGGCCGCGTCGACGGGATGGAAGCATGGTTCGCGGCCGTGTGGTTGGAGTGGTTAGGTCGGTAGGTCTCAGAGGGACTGTGGTAAGAGTATAAATGTGGTCTGATTCCGACATTGAATCTATTCCCGCTGCTGCCGCAGTCCCTACGACTGACGTGGTTGTTGCCGTAAGAGGAAGGACTCCAGTTAACGTTGCTGTTCTCCCCAACACTTTCTCCCATAATGGCGGAGACGGATCCGGGTCTCCTGGGGTAGCTAACGTTACGGTTTCGCAAGCCGCTAGACAAAGTAGATTGGGCTTGGCCGGTCGTCCTCGTGCCCTCTTCGTCCCCCCGGTCTCCCACAACGTCTAGACAACTTGTGCTAGCCTCGTCATTTAATTTAATTACACCGCCTCCCGTCTTTTCCCGGTCGGTCTCCACCCCCTTTGAACCTGTATGGGGAGCTTGTTGCGATTTAGTCTGTCTCCGTCTGGAACTTAGTCGGCGATCGCACAGCCTTTCCTTCGGCTTTATATCCTCATCCTCTTCATCCGAGTCGGAGTAATCCGCTCCGAGTTTGCTACTGTTCAAGGAACCACTGCTGCCATTCAGAGTCACAACGTCCCTCTCTACCTGATCCTCACCATACTCTTCCTCATCCGTGCCTCCTGAACCCCTTCCTTCCGCGTCTTTATCCAGGGAGGTCCCGATGCTCGATTTTCCCCGAGTGCTCCACCAGGGTGACCCCGAGCCGCCTCTCCGCTCAACCAGGATTCCAAAACTGGAACTGCTAATATCGTTACCCCCACTGTGGCTCCTGCTAGTAGCTGTGGGTGTTCCTGCAGGCCGTGATGGCTGCTGTTGTAAATGTCCGGGACCTCGATCTCTCCTGCCGCTATGTGGAGGTCCTCCTTTCGTCTGGGTAACTTCAACGTCCGATTCATCGGAACTGAACCCCAGGACGAACTTGCTCCCACCGCCCGTCAGCTTTTCGCTTGGAGAGCCGGGGCTCCGGACGCTTTTGATGTGTGTGACGTCACGACTGGCGGGCCTGGCTCCAAGTCCAGCACCTCCCGCTGTTGTGTTGCCAATGCCACTACTGCTGCTGCTATTTATGCTTCCACTGTTGCGGATTTTGCCGGACCTGGTTCCACGTTGAGGCTCCTCCCGTAGTTTCTTGAGTTTTTTCAAGTACACGGGCCGTGTATTTTCTGTCACCGGGCCTGGTGTGAAACCGAGGCGCTTTAACTCTGAGAAAAGCTCTTCATCGGTTAGCTGTGCAGTCGCCATCTTCACTCGCAAACACACAGGGCGCACAAAGGAAGTGACGTAATTCACCAGCTGACCTAGAAAATGACCCGTTTTTAACAAAGATACTACAGAGAGGATGTGTCACTCCGTATCTCGTCGAGCGCCCCTACCACCAGTACGTGCAAACGACCTCTAAAATGACTGGGCGAGATGAGGCTAAATGTTTAACGTCGCACAGTACTTTGTTTGCTCTGAAGTATTTGATCTTTGTTTCCCTCATGATCTGTATATATCGATCTAAGTTTACATACACCTTAGCCAAATCCATTTAAACTCAGTTTTTCACAATTCCTGACATTCAATCCTAGTAAACATTCCCTGTCTTCTGAAATGTCAGAATAATAGTAGAGAGAATGATTTATTTCAGCTTTTATTTCTTTCATCACATTCCCAGTGGGTCCAGAAGTTTACATACACTCTGTTAGTATTTGGTAGCATTGCTTTAAATTGTTTAACTTGGGTCAAACGTTTCGGGTAGCCTTCCACAAGCTTCTCACAATAAGTTTTTGAAATTTTGGCCCATTCCTCCTAACAGAACTGGTGTAAATGAGTCAGGTTTGTAGGCCTCCTTGCTCGCACACGCCTTTTCAGTTCTGCCCACAAATTTCCGATTGGATTGAGGTCAGGACTTTGTGATGGCAACTCCAATACCTTGACTATGTTGTCGTTAAGCCATTTTGCCACAACTTTGGAAGTACGATTTGGGTCATTGTCCATTTGGACGAGCCATTTGCGACCAAGCTTTAACTTCCTGGCTGATGTCTTGAGATGTTGCTTCAATATATCCACATAATTTTCCTTCCTCATGATGCCATCTATTTTATGAAGTGCACCAGTCCCTCCTGCAGCAAAGCACCCCCACAACATGATGCTGCCATCCCTGTGCTTCACGGTTTGGATGGTGTTTTTCAGCCTGCAAGCCTCACCCTTTTTCCTCCAAACATAACGATGGTCATTATGGCTAAACAGTTCAATTTTTGTTTCATCAGACCAGATGGCATTTCTCCAAAAAGTGAGATCTTTGTCCCCATGTGCAGTTGCAAACTGTAGCCTGGCTTTTTTATGGCAGTTCTGTAGTAGTGGCTTCTTCCTTGCTGAGCAGCCTTTCAGGCTATGTCGATATAGGTCTCGTTTTACTGTGGATATAGATACTTTTGTACCTGTTCCCTCCAGCATCTTCACAAGGTCCTTTGCTGTTGTGCTGGGATTGATTTGCACTTTTCGCACCAAAGCACGTTCATCTCTAGGAGGCAGAACGCCTCTCCTTCCTGAGCGGTATGACGGCTGCGTGGTCCCATGGTGTTTATACTTGCGTACTATTGTTTGTACAGATGAACATGGTACCTTCAGGCGTTTGGAAATTGCTCCCAAGGATGAACCAGACTTGTGGAGGTCCACAGTTTTCTTTCTGAGGTCTTGGCTGATTTCTTTTGATTTTCCCATGATATCAAGCAAACAGGCACTGAGTTTGAAGGTAGGCCTTAAATACATCCACAGGTACACCTCCAATTGACTCAAATAATGTCAATCAGCCTATCAGAAGTTTCTAAAGCCATTACATCGTTTTCTGCAATTTTCCAAGCTGTTTAAAGGCACAGTCAACTTACTGTATGTAAACTTCTGACCTACTGGAATTGTGATATAGTGAATTAAAAGTGAAATGATCTGTCTGAAAATAATTGTTGGAAAAATTACTTGTGTCATGCACAAAGTAGATGTCCTAACTGACTTGCCAACAGTACAGTTTGCTAACATGAACATCTGTGGAGTGGTTAAAAATTAGTTTCAATGACTTCAACCTAAGTATGTAAACTTCCGACTTCAACTGTGTGTGTGTGTATGTATGTATATATATATATATATATATATATATATATATATATATATATATATATATATATATATATATACTCAACTACCATAGTTTGATTTGGCTAACAGAGCTGATTGGTCATGTCAGGTGAGCTGGGTGTTCGCAAATGCATTAAACGTAGCATATGGGGTTAGTGGTTAGCAATCCGTACTAACAAAAGATCACTCCTTATCTTCAAACGAGCAATAAATATTTTTTCTGAACCAAGTGCTGTTCCTTCTTTGTTGTCTGACACTTGATACAGTTTTATACACTAGAAAAGTGGAAGGATTGCCTGGTCTGGTTCACAACTGGTTCAGGACACACCTACAGGACAGGAATTACTTTATCTCTACTGATAACTTTGTTTTTGAAAAAGTCATCATTTCATGTGGACTTCTACAGGGTTCAATCCTCAGTCCTCTTCTGTTCAATTTCTATTTGCGCCTCTTGGGCATATGATACAAAATAATAATAATGTACTGTACCATAACTATGCAAGACGATACACAGCTCTATATACCTCTCTCTCCTGATGACCTTGTTCCCATGGACACACTTGTTCAAAGTATTGAGGACATAAATGATTGGAGGTCCTAGATGAATAAATAAACACAGATAAAAATGAGAACTATTTAGATTTATTAAATAAAGACTGAATCACACACTATCAAGACATACAGTATGTTTACCCCATTGATGTACTGTATGTTTTTGGGTCAGATAAAGTTTATCCAAATACGTAAAATAGTAGCCTACAATTTTTTTACAATATAAAATGATAATTATACACACTAATAATAATTATTTTCAGTAAACTGCACTACGTTCTTGGAAGACTTCAGGAAGCTAGTGCTGAAATTAAATACGCATGAGGGTGTGCTTTCTAGTCGCACCCATCTAGACCATACGAAAACACAACCTCAAGAATGTACTTGTGCCTAGAAACGGCAAGGCACATTTTGTGATTGGCTGTAAAATATAAAGAGGCGTGACATGACGGCGGATAAACTCCTTCTCGGTATACTTTCGCTTTACTGTAAACGCGGACGTTGAAGTGGTCATATTTAACTACCTTTCTCGCACGTTCACCGAATTTATTGTCCTGAAGCAAGAAAATATAACAAAAATGAAAGTTCCACTGTGCCTCGCCGTGCTCGCAATCGCGTTGATCAGCGTGAATGGAATAAGTTGTAAGTATTAAAATTAATTGTTACGTTTATTGTTGTTTTTCAAATGTGTCTTATCACGATCGTCTTGACTTACTTCTAGACTTATTTACCACGGGGATTATGACAGTATGTATAGCCTAGTGAACATTTTTACCGAAGTATTTATGTAGGCTAATCTAACATTGTTATCCCTAGTTTTAATAACTGATTAGTTTAACGTTGAAGTCACAGACCTTTGTCCAATGTGCGATTGCACGGTGTCAGCTAAACAGCGAAGGCCACCGTCAGTGTTCTGTGACAGTTGCGCAGCATAAATGGAAGGTTGTGTTTTTGTTCGTTGTAGTTCACAATGAGCCACGGAGAAATCGCAATACAATTCATTTAAAAGAGAAAATCGTTTTTTGATTATGATTTTTTGATTATGAAAAAACAACTTTGCAAATAGATTATTGAATGTAGTACATACTCAGAATAGTGCCACGTTTGCCTATTTGTTTTCTTAAACTCAGGATCTAATCGGAATCACTAGCAGGCGTTTTTATAGAAGATTGTGATCTCTATGTATCTATACATAATATATGTACCTAATAATAATATATACCCAATATACCTAATCAAACGAACGGCCACTGCGTCCTAACACCGCGTTGCCACCAATCAGAGTCAGTAAACAGTTGGTTGGAAATCCCCAAATCTACTTTCATTTTCAGTGCGCTAGGCGTAGGCTACTGAAGCATTCAGACGGGAGAGAAAAACTCCACGTAATGTATGTAGGTTATGGACCGGCAGTCGATATCCACGTTTCCAGCAGGTTTATTACAATCGGATTACAATTGCATTCGCTATTGACTTGACCTGATCTGGAAAGTCCCGAACCGAAAACTTGGGGCGTAAACCTCAAGAAATATGTGATTCCTTCGTGACATGGAAGTCATTTCAAGACCTTGCCAAGTGCCATCACAAAGCATGTCATACCAAAGAGCTCCAAATCAATAACTGGTTAATGATTGGGCGTCCAAGCAGAAACTTGTGACATTTGAAACATTTTTGTATACTTAAATTATATTTTTAGTACACTTCAGTATACTGTTTTTTTTGTCTGGCTCTCAGGAAGTTAGTCTATTTTTGTAGCATTAAAAACACTATTGACTTTTGCCAAGCAGCAACGCTTTTAGATGTTTTGGGCTATGAATTAACATAATACATATCTAGACAGAAAATTCACATGATTTCCCATGCAGTAGGCAACGTCTGGATCAGTTGTATGTTATCTATGCTTAACTCTCTTAAATCTATGGCGTTATATAGCAATCTGTGTATCTATTGATTTAGGTGTCATTTTCTTATCAGCATAAATAATAGCCTATAGCAGTGGTCATTCATCCCGGTCCTGGATAGCCACTGAGTTTGCTGGGTTAATTAATTACTCAGTTACTTAAAATATTGTTAAATTAATTACTTTATGTCTCAATTAATACTGATTTAATACCCAATCAATCCGCATCACCTGATTTCTTGGATTTGAGTTTATCGCTCATTTAATCTGAAAGCAGAAACCAGCTTGAGGAGTTGAGGACCTCTGACTTATCGGCTACTTCAAGTAAAGGAAAGGACCTGGGTGTGGACGAGGAGAGATGTACCGATTTAACTAGTCTGATCTGTAGATATAATCAGTATCTCAACACTTGTGCTGATGTGCGGGAAAAAAATAGTTCATGCGTGAGATATGGTTATAAATATTAATTCTGTTGTCATTAAAAAACTGAGGCCTGAGCATTCATTGTCATTTTCATATCCGTAAAACGGTGTTCGTGTGACAAAATGGCTCCTTTGACCATAAACTTTTCATAAGGGGTGGAACTGACGTCATTGGCCGCTTGCCCGCGTTCCGTGTCTGCCAGGGTGTAGAGCAGTTTACTGTGGCATGCTCACTTCTTCAGATCTCCCATGATTCTTTGCAAACATTGAGCATAAAAATATCAGTTTGCTCATTTCCACCAAATAGACAAGCTGTGAGGCCATTCCATTTGAAAATGGTGTTACTCTCCCATCTCATTTTGCTCATTTTCTAAATAAGTGTTACTCCAGCTAACATGGTGCAGGAAAAAAATCCATTTCGCTTGGACTTGTGCTTTCCAAATGCAAAGTAGGAGTGGAAGAATGTGGCGGTTAAATGGAATCCTCCCTATTACCTGTAGAATTAAGAGAGTGCTTGCATTACGTTATTATAGAATTAATTTCATTTTAAAATATATTTTTTAAACAATGCAGACTATACATTTGAACTAGTAATGTTATTACTGGGGAATTTTTTCATTTTAAGGATGCTGATTCCTTGTGAGTTAAACAGCTACAGCTGCTAACCAGGAAGTTGATTTTAATCGTGCCTAAGCTCGATAGCTGCTGATTGGCATTACTTGACTTTAGAAGTAAGAGACCACACTGATTAATTAATTGGTGTGTGTGGGCTAGCTGCATAGTGTAATGGTAAGAGTATAATGTATTATAAAAGTTGCAACATGAGCAAAGTTTACATGAAGCTCCAGTTGTATTAAATGTACTTTGTAAAAATGCAAAAGCTTGTGTAATTATACCTCGGATAAGTGTCTGCTAACTGCCTGTAATGTAAAAGTGTATGTGTGTGTTTATGTGTGTGTAAGAACAAACCAAAAATCTGAGAGAAATAAAGACTGACCAGAAGGTCGACAATAAAATGCGCGGTACTCAGTAACTTAAAAGCAGCTTGTTCTTTGCGACTGCCTCTTTGAAATTAGAAAAAAAAAATCAGTTAATTTGGTTTTTGTCTCTCCCCCTCGCCCAGCTGCTCCAAAGGTCCAGGTGTACAGCCGTAATCCCGGGATGTTCGGCGTTTCCAACAAGCTGATCTGCCACGTGAGCGGGTTCCACCCCCCCGACATCAAAATCCAGCTGATGGAGAACGGGCAGGAGATCCCCAATGCCTACCAGACCGACCTGGCCTTCGAGCAGACCTGGCAGTTCCACCTGACCCGCAGCGTGGACTTCACCCCTGTGGAGGGCAAGCAATACTCCTGCATCGTCAAGCACCAGAACGACGCCGCCAAGCACTACCACTGGGGTGAGAGAGCCGGCGAGGCCTCGGCCTGCCATTGGCTGTGTCAGAACCACAGACATGCATATTTGACTAGACGGGCAAGCACGCCTTCAGCTAACCTAAGCTTGTGAAGTCCCTGAAGTAAACCTGTACTGCGTGTGTTGAGGGCAAAACACTGGCGCTCCTATTACAATGAATGGGGAAAATCTGACTTTTGAAGTCAAAATAAAACTTCCCTGATCTTATTTTGAAACTCGATTAATGATTGTTGAAAAGCAGACATATAATAAAATATGCAGTTTAATAAACATTTTCCCAAGACTTATGGACCAAAACCAAAGCCATTGTTTCACAAACTGCTACACAAATTTCTGATCACAAAAAATGAACCAATGAGGTGTTCTTTGGCAGCTACTCACCTTGGTTCTAAACATTGAGTTCAAAGGGCAGCATGCTCCTTTGCCCTCAAGCATGCGCAGTAGAGGCTGTTTCCCATTACATCCTAGGCTTCACCGCCTGCCCCTCCTACCCTCTCCAGTCCCTATATTACATTACATTGCATTACATTACAGGCATTTAGCAGACGCTCTTCTCCAGAGCGACATACGCAACTTTTACATAGCATTTTACATGTATACAGCTGGATGTACTGTATACTGAAGCAATTCAGGTTAAGTACCTTGCTCAGGGGTACAACGGCAGTGTCCTACCCAGGAATCGAACCTCTGACCTTTCGGTTACAAGCCCAGTTCCTTACCCACTGTGCTACACTGCCGCCCTATATACACTCTATGGCCTGGCCCCTCCTACCCTCTTAAGTGCAGCTAATAGCGGTCAGAGGTCTATAGTTAAGATGTACCAGCGTGTAGATGGGAAATGAGACTGATTTCCTTCTATTTCTCTTTTTTTTTAGAGCCTGACATGTAAGGCTGGAGGACCGAACCCCACAGGTGAGCGTGCTTGTATCTATGGTCATGTTTGTGGCATTATCACACCGTGACTCTAGCAGATTTCTATGGTATTACTGTGTCCACCGCGGTAATACCATATGAGTGTGCTATCTTGTGGGTTGGTGTGGTTGGGGTTAGGCTTGAGTGTGAGTCATTGGCGTGTATTTATTTAAATTGTTCTTTTAAATTATTTTTTCCCAGGTTGCAGTACCTACGGATGAATTCCACAGTACATTCCAAATGACTACTGAGTGTACTACAGCCTGAGACCCAGCCATTTTGATGCCTGTTCAAATTTCTACTCCTGAACATTGGGCTGTTTTCTGTACCCATTATGAATGAAGAATTAAAGGCACACTATGCAGGATTTTTACCTTAAATATTATAAAATAACCATTCTAAGGCATATCTATTATGCACTGACAAACCCTTTGCACACTTTTGCCAAATTTGTGCACCTTTTTACCTGTATTTGTTATTCTATTATGTGTTTGGGAGGGGTGGGTGTGGGGAGGGGCGGGTGTGGCTACGTTGCCTGTGGTATGGGATCAGAGTTGAGCGGAATGTTTGTTGCTAGCTAGCTGGGTAGTGCCCAGGTACAGCGAAGCAAAGAGACGAGCCAAAAGGGCTCATTCAAGAACTAGATCTAACCGTGACATTACCTTTCAGCCGAAGTTGAGCTGGAGGTGTGGTGTCAGCTGAAGTTGAGCTGGAGGTGTGGTGTCAGCTGAAGTTCGCTAGGCAGCTAGCTATGTTTGGTAGCTAGATGACTGAATTCAGGTACTCAGGGTGAGAGGGTAACGGTGAAGATGGAGGAGGCGACTTCTTTGATTGTAAACACAGGCTTAAAAAATTCTGCATAGTATGCCTTTAAAATTTCATTCATTTCCTTTCGTTCAAATTCCCGGAATAAATTCAGACAACTTTCTGATTCTTATAAATAAAGCACATAACAAACTCTCAAGTTAATCCAAGAACAGATTTTGATAAACAGAATGTGTAATTTCCTAATTGCAGTGCTTTCATGTAGTTGAGAAATGAAAATAAAATGCGAATTGAAAAAGTGTAGTGGATTTAGTCGAAGCAGACAGCAGTTAATCTTGGTGGTGGTGGTTTTGCTATATAAGAAATTTAAAAGTAAGTTTAGATAAGTTCTTGTTAAGATAAACATAAGATAGATGTTTTAGGTCTCTTAGATCTTTAGATTTTACTGTGGTTATTCTTTTTTATGAATATTGGTTTATTTCAGACTTTCTTATTTTTCAGAGCTGCAGTTATTACATGTGCTGAAAAGACAGACCTGTTTAACGCGTTTTACACTGCATTACGCACGTGTAGTTCTGAACAGTTAATGCAAAAATTTGTGTTTATAATGACTACATCTTGTTCTATGAAGGAAACCATACAGTGAAAACATTTGGTTGGATGTCCCACATAATTATAAAAATCCCCCGTGCCTGTTGTATGTTTCATTTGTCATGCTAATCATATTGTTGGAGAGTCATTTTTTCCAAGTTAGTTCAAAGCTGCAGGTAGATATGTGTTAAACATATGTAAAAAAAAATTAATTAAAAAACACTGCTAATGATTGTATCAGGGAAGATTTCTTTCTATGTGTTGTTTAGATCGCCCAACCGGGTTTTAACAGCAGTGGTCATAAGATTGTCCTCAACATTGGCTAAATTTAAATTCCTCTAAATTAAAGTAGATGTAAATTATGAATCTTCCACTTTGTCATTGGTGGGAAATTGTGGCATCTTTTCCTAGCCCTGAACAACATCAGCTGTCCTGAATCTATGAGAGATGCTTCTTGACCATCGTGTTGTTGACACTTGAAGTAATATGTAATTTGGGTTCCCAACCAATCACATTGTGCAATTCAAAAGCAAATTGGCATGTCAATGTATTAACATCCGTCAAGTCAGAAATCATGTAGGGTCATCCACATGATATTCATAAGAGTAAGTTGCCTTTGTCCTCACTGTCCAGCTGTAAGTGTATTTGGGTAATTTAATAAAATCCACTGTGTGTGACTTCCTGTTCGTTTCTTTGGCACCTTGTTCCGCTGAGTCTCACCTCCAGGCTGTGGACACTATTCCCAGATTTTAACCTACAGAGTACACCTACCTCCCACCTGTACGTACACACACACATACACACACATACACACACACGCACACACACACACACATACACACACATACATACACACGCACACACACACACACACACACACACACGCACACGCACACGCACATGCACAGGCACACACACACACACACATACACACACATACATACACACACACACACACACACACACATACACACACACACATACATACACACGAACACGCACGCACGCACACACACTTACACACGAACACACAAACACACACACACACACATACACACGAACACACACACGCACACACACACACATACATACACACGCACACACACACACACACATACATACACACGAACACACACACGCACACACGAACGCGCACACGCACACACACACACACACGAACACGCACACACACACACACACGCACACACGCACACACACACACGCACACGCACACGCACACGCACACGCACTGGTCTTCTTCTTTAGGCACCTCTGTTTTGGGGCCTTCCAGAAGGCCCACCGCTTTCACGGACCTCCCGCCTCCTGCACAGTTCCGGTTGTGTCCCCCTCGCTCTTTCCCTCCTCCCCGCCTTTCTCTTCCTCGCTGTCGTCCCCACCTGTCTGTTCTTCCTGCTCCCGCTCGTTCTCTGGATCGCGCTGGCGCTGGGTCTCTCTGCCTGTCCTCTCACATGACCGTGAGCTTCTGCAGTTCAGTCAAGATCTCCTTGTGGTGCTCATATGGGGCCTTCTCCAGCCCACCCATCCTCTTATCCATCAGTTGAATTCTTAGCAGGACCTGCTCTGCCGTTTTCAGTAGATTAGCCTCCTGCTCTGTCCCAGTCTCCTAAGAACGGAATAATATGTACTGATGAGTACAGGGCGTTTAGCCCATCTGGGCTACTGATCGAGTTTTGTAAGATCTGCAAATGTAACCATTTTGCTGATAATTGTGATTTATGTAAATTAATTTGGATCTATTTTCTTTTTTACAACAGCACTGAAAATAAATGTTTAGAATAATGGACTGTGTCTTGGGCAATCTGGATTTTCAAAAAGCCTTTTAGCTGCCATGTTACATGTTAAAATATGCTACCTGCTGTTGAATCTCCACCCTTTCCTGATCTCCTGCCTTCCCCTCCGTCTCCATTGTTCTCTCTCGTATTTTTTTTGTACCTCTGATTTGTTAGTCTACTGTGTTCCCATTAAGAACTGTGTGTAGTTCAAAATGGTTGGCACAGTGGCCCTGTAGAAACTTCTGCCATTAGGTATAACATGCGATAGATGCATACTGCCCTCTTCTGGATCAAAAGGGAAATGAAACTTCATTGCTAACCGGTCAACACGCCAGGAGTGCTATAAAGCAGTAAAATGGCTGAATGATAACTGTACATTTGTTTGAAGGGTGCACGTGCAGCAGAAGTGGCAAGCTTGTGCCGTTGGTGAACTTTTGGTGCCTCCACAGTGTCTCCTCGCTCAGTTAAGTACGCTGGCGTTTTACCACGGATGACCAGCTGAGCTTGTCGGGGCACATTGTGGAAAATCCCCGGTCCTGCAGATACTCCCTTCACAACATCAGTCAGATCCGCTCCTTCCTCACCCAAGAGGCCACACAGCTGCGTGTGCAAGCCCGTCCCTTACAAAAAAAAACCACATGTTCAAAAACGACATGTCCAAAAACCACATGTGAACACCCAACATGTGAAAAGCACACATGTGAACTATGAAAGTAATCCCACTTATAAAATGGGAGTGGGAAAAGGTAACCTGTGGTATTTCATGTCACATGTTTTGTTCTCACGTGTAAATAGCCAATCATTCCATGTGACATTTTGACAAACATGTTTTATTCTGTGAAAGCAGTTGACTGCGTTCTTTTCATTAAGCTCCTTCAAACATAGCTGATTTTAGATTAACTCAGCATATGCACACGAGGATTGATGGTTACCCTAGCTTGACTTGATCTACTGAAGCACCTGACAAGAGTGGTGAACGTGTACTGCCCAGGTTTCACCAAACATCGCCACATCGGCTGAGTATGTGGCCAAAAAGCCTGTGATGTCCTCCAGCGCCTTACCCATCAGCCTTTGCAATGTTTCCGGAGCATCCTGAAGGCCCAAAGATAATCACAGTTAAGCCATTGAAGCCAAAGGGCGTTTGAAAGGCTGCGAGCTCATTGGCCTTCTCACTCCTTGGCATCCAGACTGAGGGACAGTATAATCAGGGTACACACTTCAACAACATGAAATAATTTCTCAGTATATTACACTACCACCCATCACATGACATTACATACAATTTGCGATATTGCTCACATTATCCTGGAACACGTGGATCTCTGCTAATATTGCCTTCTTCTGAGCCTACGTTCTGCAACACCGCTCAAAGTTGCACGTTGTCAGGCAAGGGAAGAGCATTGCATCTACTCAAAGGAAGAAAGTAATTCTATTTACTGTATTGCTGACATGTCAAACAACTGCCACAAGGTGGCGACACAGTTCCACAATCTGGCTCTTTGTTCAGCAAATGGTCATGGAATTTGACTTCTTTTTAAAGAAGCGTAGAACAAATGCCCAAGTCAGAAAATAAGTCATTTGAGCATCATATCCCACTCTTAATACCTTTTATTGTGTATTTCTTATCCATACAAAGGTTTACAATGGTAGGAATTCCCAAAGTTTTACATCAACCATAAAGATCATGCTACCAAAGTATTAAATTTGTACAAAAATACTTTACAGTTTGTAGTACTTGTTCATTATAAATAAAAATACAGTTTTGAGGGACTTGAATGTGATATTGATTTTTACCTTTATTGTACAATTTATATGGTACTTAGTTTCATTGGCAGTGCTAAAATCCAGTGAAATGTCTCAATAGAAATGCGTATCTTATAGATAACAAATTAAGGTGCATTTGGTTGTACAGATATGTAAGCCATGTCACCACCAGTAAATGGTTAATACTTCAATAAATTATTTGTTAAAAAAAGTAAATGCAAAAAGCAGCAGTTGTGTTGGTAAACTAATGGCAAGTAATCAATTCATGAGTAGTCCTGGGTAAATAAGATAAGACAAACTACCTTAAATGTAAACAGGTGGGAATAAACGCATCGTAGCTGAAGTGGGCCACAACTAAAGTGTCTTCAAATGGTAAAAATGGAATAATCACATTCCTCTGCAAGGCCTCCTACTCACTAGCAGTTTTAGTTCAGAAATGTTTTCGATCGTTGCTCCGAGGGGTTTTAAACTAAAATGTTTTGGTTTTTTTTTGCAAACCCCTGATAGTGCGGACTTGTCAGGTTTAGAGGAGCTGAAATGGTTTTTCGAAACAGGTTTTAATGCTAGTGCGTACGAGGCCCAGATCTGAATTGAAGCAGTCCCCTTGAAAGTAGGTGTGGATGAGAGGGATCCAGTTGATCCGTTACGGGTTTTAATGAAAGGGATCCAGTAGATCCATTACGGGTTTTACTGTCTGCAATGAGGGCAGATGAATGGGTGTTGACAACAAGGATAACATCACTCACTGAAAGCCACTATTTTACACAAATGTGCTGGAGTGTTTGTTTTGAATTAGTTTTATTTTTTGTTTCCTTTGTGTGTTTTACTGCTGTAAAAACCTGTACGAAGAGTGAAATTATCCCAGATTCACGTTTAATTTTTATGCTTCAAATAAATTTTTTTGACAGTTCAGAAATTTTCCCCAACCCTGAATGCCAGTGAAAACACACAAGTGCCATTTTACAAATGACCCATATTTGTATAACAGCCTTTTGGGGCTCAGAAACACAATGAAACGTACAGAAACATACTTTTTTTTTTTTTTTTTTTAAACAACGCCAGTTTCACATAGATTAGCATAATTGTCCATACCGTATTTACTCAAAGCAGGGGAAAAGTAGAAAGAAGAAAAGCAGAAATGTTTAGATTTAGGTTTTCATGTTCTGGTTGACTAGTTCATGCTTGTGTTGTTTTTTTTTTTAAAAGAGTTCTTGTGACAAGAATCAGAGGTTTGTTTTTCATTTCTTGATTTTCAGTGGGAAAGTTGATCGGGATCACCACAATTGTTCAGGAAAGAAGTACAATAAACATGTGCACAGACGTCCTATTTGAAAATCTTCTGAGACACAGGGGTGTTCTGGGTAATTAGTGTCCGTTACATGCCCTTTTCCAGTCACCCCCTCGTCCCCCTGATTTAAAAAAAAAAAAAAAAAGACAAACTTGATTTGTTTTTCCTCTCTAAAGAGAAGCAGGCAGCACTTTTAGTGCATCAGTTTCAAGTCAACTCAACCTTCATATTCAGCGAGGGTTCACGTGTGTGTTCCGCACCCTCTCTCGCTTTCATTTGAGATGAAGCTGCTCGACCCCCAATGTAACGGGCCTTCCCCGTGGCCTTCGCCCTGACCCCTCGTTCGTTTGGGCAAGGCTGCCCCCCTCTCCTCTCGGCACCTCGACACCTCGATCGCAAGGTCACAGGACGGACGCGCAGCATCCTGCAGATCTGCTGAAAGGACCCTGAGATTTCTAGCCAAGCAGCAGACCTCCGGTGCAGTGCATGCTGGGATTCCGCTGCCCGTGAACGCTGCGTTTTTTCCTGCATGTGCCATTTTTGTGCAGCGCAGGAAGAATCGAAGCCTGAACGTCTGATTTTGACTTTTAATTTGAAGTCTTCTAGACTGACACAGGCGGCTCACTTTCCTTTTCTTTTCTTTTTTAATTCACCAAAGTACATCACACAAGCTCTCCAGATCATTGTCCACATTGCATAAATATTGTCATTATTGTCACACAAATCTCTGGTCTATTCCTAAAAACTGAGCTCTTTGCAAACTTGGGATAAGGTGCAAAAGTACCAGTGCCATCTGCCCTGTCAGGAGTACTCAGAGAAAATGTAATAATATTTAATAAATTTAACCTGTGTGAATTCATTAAGCAGGGCCCGAGCACATCTCCAGTGCTGGAAAAATGGAGTCTGTATGGAAAGTAATTTGTGTAACTGTGTATTCGCTTCACACAATTCAATACATTTCATGATGTAACTGAAATTCAAATTCAATTGTCTTCACATATAGCCAGAAAAAAAATCCTTCCGTTTCCCACACCTTTCAAAAGGAAAATAGCCCAATGTATAATGATCATACATTATTCTGCCACCCTGTGATAAACCCTCTTATGGGTAGATTTGTCAGATGTAATGCATTTAAAAATGGGTGGAATCAGACCACAACATCACAGGCAACAGACCAGAGCAGGACCCAGTCTGGATGGGTTTTTAATGCAGGTCATCTCCCAGGCATACACATATACGCAGTCTTAGGTTACATTACGTATTGGCTTGTGTTTCAGGTTGCTATTTATACACATCTGATGTCACGTGTTTCCAGTCATACTTATGAGGTTTGGGAGTTATGTGCATCCAGAAAAAAGTCTGCTTTGAGCGATTGATCGAACCTGGCAGTAATTATTGCAAGGTTGTGTAATTTTATGAAGTCTGAAAGCTAGGTTTTTAAGCATTGCAGTGAGGCTGAGGCATAGAGGCATATCACGGTCAGATATGCCTCTATGAAACAGGACAAGCCACGCTTATTCATAATAGGCTTATCACAAGTTATTTTTCCCTTTTGGCCAGTATGCTGAGTTCATGTACAGGTAAGCCTGACAGAAACCATTTGCTAAGCTCGACTGGAACGTGGACGGCATTAAAAATGAGTTCCAATCCCAGGGTTTGACGTGCTACCGTGAGCTGCTAGCTGCGTCCCCCGTGTCCAATAGCGCACTTCAAACGCCGGTGTCATTGGCTGAATGAGAATCTGTGAAACACTGCAGGCATTCTCACGAGCGCAGTAATCCACAAGCCCTCTCGCGAGTATCAGTTACGGATTTAAGTTTCACTCACAAACGCCTCTGCTGAGAAGGAGGGGACTCAGCTCAGAAACACGTCATTCTGTGACTTGAATCTGCAAGAGACGGCGACAGATTCTCAGAACACAAGCGTCCTCAACCGCAGCCCCTGCACAGAAAACAGACTCACAGCCCCCCCACCCCCTCCCTAATCAGCACTCACAACCTCTCTCAGCATCGTTTCTGCACACTAACCGCCTGACATGATTAAGTTTTCCGGCTGCAGATAGCGAGGCGTTTTCTTTCTCCCCGTGACGGCCCTCTCCCCTCGCTGAATGTGCACTGCTGGCCACGCGGACTCACCCGAAACGCCCGACGAATTTAAACGGGAGGGAATCTGAAACCGGCCGCCTGTGTGGTCGTCTGCGCTGCCAGTGCGGAACATGGCGTGTGGTAATGTGCTTATCGTGTGCTGTACTTCTCTGCCATTAGTGGGCGACAAACGGGCAACTCCTTCGTAAAGTAATGCCAAAGGGAAAGTATAAACTGGACCTCATCCTTCCGGAAGCCTTGTTCTCGGTAAAGCACTGTCCTCCCAGGCCTTTGCATTCTCGGGAATGCCCTGGGAAAGATAAAGGGACACAGACTCACTCGTGGGGAAAGTGCTGGGCCGTTTCCTCCCGGTGACTGCTTTTGTTTTTCCTAAATTACAAAAAGGGACAGGATCAGGGATCGTTCACGGTCACAGGGATCCCTCTCTGTGTGCCATCCTGGGGCGAGCTGGCAGCAGAACTCTTACACACCAGCAGCTAGCTGCACCAGCTCGGTCCCTTACGGGCAAGGGAAGGACACATTTCTCCCAATTACGATTTGTCAGGTCTTGTGACATCCGTACCATATTCCTGCACATCAGACAAACGCACACACACACACACACACACACACACACGGACACACACAAAGCATGATTAGTCCAACGTCATATGCAAATGGATAATTTTCACATTTGCATTATTGTCCAGCCGTATGAAATAACTAATGATGGCACTGTTTGTTCCTCCCTTGGAGATTCTCCCAGAGGTCTTCCTCAGCTCTTCATCTCCTGAATGGTGGCTGGGGGGGGAAGGGGGGGGAGGAGGCAGGGACACCATTACAGGAAAGTGGACAGGGAATGGGTCTCATTGGGTCATCAAGGGGGGGGGGGGATCTCCATCACCATGGCTTGTTCTCTGGTGTTTTGGGGGTAAATTTGGTGAGTGTGCTCCAGCCCCCAATCATACCCAGAGAAACTGTGCCAGAGGGTTTATATTAGCACCATGGGGAACAGTCCTGGGGTGTGGGTGTTTTGTTTTAGGGGGGGTGGGGGGGTGTTTGGGTGCCTGTCCCACGGCTCCAGCCTGCACACACCCCCCCCTGCTATAAGGTCTTGTTGGAGTCTCTGACCTCCAGTTCCACTAGCCTGGAGTTCATCTGGCCGTTGCCGTGGTTTCCGGCCTCGGGCCAGTCCACCAGGGCCTCTGTGGGGAGCTGGGACAGTTCTACAGCGGGCGGGGGTGCCACGGGGTCCCGGCTGATCACCAGGTCCAGCTGGTTCCCTGATTCCGCGATCAGCGGGATCACCAAGCAGGAGTCGAAGTCCCTGGTCCGGATGTGGTTCACCTGAGAAGGAGACGCAAATGTGGAACGATTACACTTTTCTATTTTTATTTTCTTCCCCCCAAATTCACTCATAGCACTGCATGTAATATCACTTTATGATAAATGTATTTCTTAAATAGGAATTAATTCTCCTTCATGTTTTATTTTAGATCCTGTCAGACAACTTGGGAAATAAACTAAATTTTAAGCCGTACATTTTACGTAATTTATACCTGTATTTTTCCCAATTTGGAAATATCTTAATTTAAGTGTACTAATAACTAGATAGTAGTTAATTAGACTAGTATCAGCTAAACTTAAGAGTAGAAGACAATGATTTTTTAACTCGTTAGTACATGTGGCAGTAGTTCATCCGGAGGTATGGGGGTGACCTGAGTTTACACTCATTCTAGTGAACTCCTGGGACTTTCATGCAGTTCTATTAGCACCTTTCTGCAATTCCCCAAGACTTTCACTTCCTTTCGCACCCTTGCAACTGTGCAGTGCCTGCCATCCATTTGGAAACTTGTCAAGTTGTCAAAGAAAATACAAAGTTTTAACAGTGCAATAACATTTACGTAAAACTGTAAGCATTGTGTATTCTAACATCTTGAAACGCAACGCGTAGTGTTAGCAACTGCACTTTAGCTAATTATGTCATTTGCGCCTAGTTGTAAACTCTGGTACTTTTCAAAACAAGGACAGACTGCTTTTAGCTTTTGTCCTTAAAAGATGATTACAAGTCTGCCAGTAATGGAAAAGAAGAAAGTTGCACGTTCAGGTTCCTCCTTGCTGTTTATATTAAACCAACATTTTGGCAAAGAATGAGACTCGCCTTCATTTGAAATATTAAAATCTTGGCTTAAAAACATGCCATTATAAAATGTCCTTTTTGCATTGCTTTAATTATGTTTATTTTTATTTGCATTTCACTTTACAAATTATATTGAGGCCAAATTACTTTACTGAAGTCTTCAATTAAATTATGAACTGTAGTTCCGTCACCTGGTAATACGTCACTAGAAGTATACACCATAAAGCTTGCACAACGCTGTCATAATCATCACATAACACCTGCCGTTACCAGCGCTGACAGCCAATTACAGCTCATAACAAGTGTCATACCACCACCATAATGCATACAGCAAATTACATACAGCAGGTTTCAAAATTTGTGTTATTAAGTGATTAGGTATATTAAGTTATTAAGTGCGGTACATACATTATGTCAGTGTAACAGCATTTTTGCGAGCTGTAATATGCTGTCAATGCTGGTTATGCTCAACATAGCATTTGTTTTCCAGCTTTTGGTAAATAAATGGTGAATTGGAGCACAAAGAGAGAGCAGCTTTCTCTTTATTTGTAATAATCTGATGGTCAGTCAGTCGGCTCCTCCTGAGGTAACTGGTGTGTGCCCTCTCCTTCTGCATGATATGCGTCACACCGCGCTTATGACTGTGTAACGCTGGTGTGTAGTCATGCCATAAAGACACATTTTACTCAATCTGTATTTAAAGCAGGCAATGGTCATGGAAAATGTAACCCTCTTTAAGTGGATCACGCAGTTTCTTTAAAAAAACACAAAAATGTTTTTTACAAGAGTAATCATAAGTCACTCCTCAATGGTAGAGGGCAATGTGAAATGTTAAAATGTTTTTATGTAACTGGTCACATTTGTGTCAGACACATGATCAAAGCTTACACTGAGATTCTTCAGGACTTGCTAAACCTAGGGAATGTGACACGTGATGCACACATAATTGCCTCAACAAGTAATATTGTGCCAAATAAGTCGCTAAGCTAGTCGTTATTAAAAAGTTTTTAAAACATTGCTCAAGCATACACAGTGCTCAAAGCACAAAGAGCATCTGAGAAGCATGTTCACACAGGAAGGCTGTTCTGACGGCAGCGGACAGAACCAGGCGGGGAACTTTGCGTTCGGCTGCCGAGGCTCGTCTGAAGTTCAATACTCATGCAACAGGAGACGGACATCACACCCAGCTCTGCTACATTGAAAGAAATGGCACATGCTTGGGGGACGGTTTAAATTCATTGCCTCGTTGTTTAATGCACCAGGGCTGAGTCAGACGACGTGGCAAGTGCCAGTGAGCATAAATATGGCTCTGTCACTCTTATCTTGCGCCTGATTAAGTGCTAATTGACTGACTGACACAGACGATTGCCGTAATTAATTGAATGATTGTTTGACTTGTGGCCTGAAGCAGGGACTCTGTCAATCCCCTGGAGATGCAGGACTAAAACACACCCGAGATCTCCTCTGGACACAGAGGAAGCTGCCGCAGTGTTGGATTCTGGGTAATGCAGTCGACGCTGACCGGCGAGCACCCAGGTGGGCGGTACCTGTAGCAGTCTGTCGAAGGCCTTGAGCCCGCCCAGCTCGGCCGGTCCGCTGGGGCGGATGTTGTTGACGTAGACCCCCTTGTCCAGGAGCCCGTCGGACACACTGAACCCAAAGTCCTCCACGTCCGTCTCTTTGAACAGCGTCACCTGGGGAGGGGACAGCCAGCGAGGGGAACGCGGTTCAGCTCAGTACCACCCGAGAAAGCCACACACAGCCACTGTCTCTCAAAAGCACTGAGCGTGACGTCGAGGCCTCAGCCTACAGACGTGGCGTAAGGCCTCGGGAAGAAAGGGAACCAAGCCACTGTTGCCATGGCAACCCCTCCCTCAGGAAAACAGCCCAACTGACAAACTGAGCACAGAGCCCATCCCAGCAGGTTTTGGCAGACGGACGTCGCCCTCTAGTGGCCGTGCCGAATCGCAGGGACCCGACCCGTTCTCCCCCCGCATTCCCCCCGCCCCGCGCCCCCACCCTTGCGTACCTTGTGCAGCTCCGTGGGCACGGGCGACAGCAGGTCCTTCATCTCCTGCCTCATCTTCCTCATGGCGAAGGACTTGCGGCCCACGTCGCTGGGCAGGGTGTTGCTGCGGCTGGCGGGGGCGCTGGGGGGGCGGCTGGTGCTGCGCTCCTGGAAGCTGGACTGCCGGCCCAGGTGACTGCGGGGGCGGGGCGCGGGGGGGTCGTGGTTCAGACTCAGGCTGCTGCCCGACATGATGGTGGCCTAAACGAGGGGGGGGCGGGGGGGACAAAACGCTTACGCAGGCAACCACACACACAGCCACACAAACCCTCCCTCTCAGGCCAAAAATTACATTATTTATATTTTTTTATTTAGCTAATATTATATTGTTATTTTAATTATCTTAACTGAAATTCGCTAAATGTCTTATTTATTATTTTTCATATTTCTATATTTTAATGTATTTCTTTATGTGTATTTTTTATTGTATTTATTCAGGGCACAATGCTCTCATGCACATCAAAAGGCAGATAAAAAAAACCCTTGTGGTTCAGTGACAGCTGGCCCATAATAATTCTCTCATAAGCATTTGTTATTTTAATGTTGTAATATTTTTTTGTGTGGTGACTAAAGTTTTTTTTACTGGGGGCAGTAACTGTGGTGTGTGGATTTTATTACCATTTTTCAGAGCGTCTCTGTCTTGCACTAGCATTATTTATTTGGATGAGGGTGCATTTTATTCTTTAGTATTTTAATGTTTGCACACAGCCACCAATTTATGGGTGTCGTAGACTTAAAGATAATCACGCGTGCTTTATTGCTGGCCAGAATGCAGCTTCGGGAGGAAAACTGGCTTATTAAATCATACCGTGCATTAAAATAAACAGCGCTATTAAAATCATTTTAGATGAACCCTGACCCAGCTACAGAGGCGATGTAGCTCCAGTTGTATATCAGTGAAAAGTGTGCCTCTCCCTTTAATGCTCACAGTTTTTAATCAGTGATTCAAAAAAAGAGAACCTATGTCTTTTATAATAAAGAGTTTGAGAAGACATAAATTAGCATGTTACTTCCTGGTTCATACGCATGTCATACAATTGGGCGTTAAATCTAAGGAACAAGTGACCTTTTTATTTGCAGTATTCCAAACCTATATTCACATGAACCACTGAACAGTAACCAATATGCATATGGTGTGCGTGCCCTGCGACTGGCAACCTGCCTAGGGGGTTATTCCTGTCTCTCGCCCAATGCATACTGGGATAGGCTCCAGTCCCCCCACAACCCTGACCAGGAATAGGTGGGTTAGATAATGGATGGATTGATAGATGACAGGGGTTTGATGATGAATGGATACCAGGGGTTTGATGATGGATGGGTGGATGACAGGGGATTGATGATGGATGGATGAATGATGGATGGATGGATGGATTGATGATGGACAGATGGATACATGGATGGATTGATGATGGATGGATAAATGGATGGATGGATTGATGATGGGTGGAGGAATTGATGGATGGATTGATGATGAATGGATGGATGGCAGGGGTTTGATATTGGATGGATGGATGGCAGGGGTTTGATATTGGGTGGATGGATGGATGGATGGATGGATGGCAGGGGTTTGATATTGGATGGATGGATGGCAGGGGTTTGATATTGGATGGTTGGATGGATGGATGGATGGATGGCAGGGGTTTGATATTGGATGGATGGATGGCAGGGGTTTGATATTGGACGGATGGATGGTTGGATGGATGGATGGAGCGAGGGATAGATGACGGGTTTGATGCACACTACCTCCAGCTCCCTCAGGATCCCGGACTGGCCGCAGGTCTCCAGGTCCTCCAGCGCTTGTGACCAGAAGTTCTCCTCCTGGTCGGGCTCAGTCCCATCATGCCCCACGGTGAACCTGCGGAGTGGGGAGTGGGTGGGGGGGGGGGGTGGGGGTGGGGGGGCGGGAGGGTGATTGAGAGGAGCGAGTTTAACATCACGGAAAGGCCGACGAGGGGCACCACACACTGATCAGGGCGACGTGGGGGGGTGGGGGGGGGGGTCAATGGTCAGCGCAGGCATTGATTGGTGGTGGGGTGCTGACACGCACACAGAGACACCTGGAGGGTTTGGACACACTGAGATGGATGCGCCATGCTGGGCAGAAGGCATCCCGGTGGAGGACTGGCTCTGAGACACTGAGAGGGGCTGTCTGCCGTTAGCACGTTAGCACGTTAGCAACGCCTCTGAACCTCACCTGCTATCTGTGATAAAGCCGGTGGGTAGCGATGTGGTTCTGCAGATGCCAAGGAAAGAGAGTCTTTGATCAACAACATCAAAGAGGCCAACCCAGAATAACCTCACAGACAGAGACACTGACCTCGAGGGGCTCCACAGGCCCTCCACAAACCCGGAAGACAATAATTCAGCAATAGCTACAGGAATTACCCTGGGAAGAAATGTTTCAAAAGGGATTGCATAGTATGGTGAATACGCTTATTTTTACTTCTTTTTTAACTTATCCTTGTTAAAAGATAGACTCAGTTGTGGATATTCTCAGGCTGATCACTGTACCCAGCAGGAGAATATATCTCTTTTAGAGGGTATACAGCAACAATGTTGAATGAATATACAAATATAAATGGTTAACAACAAACTAAATTTCATTTTCTAGCAGACAGGAAAAGCAGTTTTTGTCACAGTTAAAAAAAAAAAAAATTCCTATTTTTTGCAGAAAACAACCATTTGAGTTTAAAAAAAAATAAATTAATGCACACCTATTAGACATGCATTGACATGGACCATACAAAAAAAGTGTGTGTGTGTGTGTGTGTGTGTGTGTGTGCGAGTGTGTGTGAGCATGCAAGTGTGTGTGTGTGAGTGTGTGTGTGTCTGTGTGTGTGAGCGTGTGTGTGTGTGTGTGAAGCATGCAAGTGTGTGTGAGTGTATGTGCGTGTGTGTGAGTGTATGTGAGCATGTGAGCGTGTGTGTGTGTGTGTGTGAGAGTGTGTGTGTGTCTGTGTGTGTGAATGTATGTGAGTGTGTGTCTGTGTGTGTGTGAGTGTATGTGCGTGTGTGTGAATGTATGTGAGTGTGTGTGTGTGTGTGTGTGTGAGTGTGTGCGTGTGTGTGTGAGAGTGTGTGTGTGTGTGTGTGTGAGAGTGTGTGTGTGTGTGTGTGAACCCCGCGGAGCAGGAAGCAGTGTGTAATTACGTCTCTGACTGATTAATTAGGGCCCTGTCGGCTGACTGATGCAGCCGGAGGAGAGGTGTCAGCCCCCCCCCCCACCTTCATCTGGGCTCATCCATCAGGCTCCGCCCCCCCTTACCCCCCCCGCCTTCATCTGGGCTCATCCATTAGACTCCGCCCCCCTTACCCCCCCCCGCTTTCATCTGGGCTCATCCATTAGACTCCGCCCCCCTTACCCCCCCCGCTTTCATCTGGGCTCATCCATTAGACTCCGCCCCCCGGCCTTCATCTGGGCTCATCCATTAGGCCCCGCCCCCCCTTACCCCCCCGTCTTCATCTGGGCTCATCCATTAGGCCCCGCCCCCCCTTACCCCCCCGTCTTCATCTGGGCTCATCCATCAGGCTCCGCCCCCCTTACCCCCCCCCGCCTTCATCTGGGCTCATCCATTAGACTCCGCCCCCCCTTACCCCCCTGTCTTCATCTGGGCTCATCCATTAGGCCCCGCCTCCACCCATCGGCCAGAGAGCTACAGTCTTCAGAAGACAGCATGTGCAGCATACACACAGAGTAATAAAGCTACAGCGGAAGTAAATGCTTGTTCTTTAGGGAACAAATTCATCCAATGTGACCCTGAAAGTAGAATATTGTTCCATTTGGGTGCTAATACATACTTTTTACAAGCAAAAGTAAGGTACAACTGAATAATTTACTGCTGACTAGGGGTACAATTTTATGTGCCTATAGGGTACCAGCCCAGTGACCGGTGTTTGTACCTCTATAGTAACTTTCATAACGTTTTTTCTGAGAGTGTAGTTGTTTCTCGCCTCTATGTGCACAGACTACAAATTAACCATTTATCTGTCTTTATACCCATCCCGGCTTCTAACCATCCATCCATCCATCCACAAAAGCCAGGATACAGACTTTTAAAAGGGTAAAGAGGTGGAATAAATATTTCTGTGGCTGTAAAGCTAGGGCACACCAACATTCCACATTTCACTTCTAAACCTGCCCACTGCAGGCAGAGGTCCCAGTCCTGGGGGTCTGCTGGTGCTGCTGCAGTTTAGGAAGGACCGCGCGGGGGGAGGGGTCAGGTCCAGCTCTTTTGGGGGGGGTGGGGGGTGTCTGTAATCTGACACTGGGAGGGTGCACCCACGTACCCGCTGGCGATGGGGCGGTCCCAGTCGTCGTCGCTCAGGCCCAGGTCCTGCAGGACGTTGCTGCTCCTGTGGAGGGCGCTGACGGGCGAGGGGCTGCTCCGGGCCTTGGCGCTTCTCCACTCGTGGCTGTGGAAGCTGTACCCCGAGGCCTGGTACCCCGGGACTGACCCCACACAGAGAGAACCCACACACTTAAACCCACAGACTGACCCCACACAGAGAGAACCCACACACTTAAACCCACAGACTGACCCCACACAGAGAGAACCCACGCACTTAAACCCACAGAGAGAACCCACACACTTAAACCCACAGACTGACCCCACACAGAGAGAACCCACACACTTAAACCCACAGACTGACCCCACACAGAGAGAACCCACGCACTTAAACCCACAGAGAGAACCCACACACTTAAACCCACAGAGAGAACCCACACACTTAAACCCACAGAGAGAACTCACACACTTAAATCCACAGAGAGAACCCACACACTTAAACCCACAGAGAGAACCCACACACTTAAACCCACAGAGAGAACCCACACACGTAAACCCACAGACATAAACCCACACAGAGAACCCCCAGGCTTAAACCCACAGAGAGAACCCACACACTTAAATCCACAGAGAGAACCCACACACTTAAACCCACAGAGAGAACCCACACACTTAAACCCACAGACTGACCCCACACAGAGAGAACCCACACACTTAAACCCACAGAGAGAACCCACACACTTAAACCCACAGACATAAACCCACAGAGAGAACCCCCAGGCTTAAACCCACAGAGAGAACCCACACACTTAAATCCACAGAGAGAACCCCCAGGCTTAAACCCACAGAGAGAAGCCACAAGTGTAAACACACACAGAAGAGCCCCAGAGCACCTGCTCCACCAATCACTGGGCTGTGCTGTGGTGAACATCCCCAACCAAACACTTAACAAAGAAAACACGTTTTTCCCCAGTTAGTGAGGACAGCAACTCCCATAAACGGACGGCAACAACGTATCTCGAACGCTCCTGCCTTACTGTTACATCAAAGTGAGCACATCTGAAGATACAACGTTGCAGTCCATTCGTGGGATCTGAAGTCCTCACTAAATAGGGAAAACATGTTAATTGGATTTTTGGCATATCACAAAAGCATAGCACAGAAATGGAAACTGCAAGTAGACTTGGGCAAATCAGCATTACACAAAGTCAGGCTTCTCCAATGACAGAATTATAAGAAACTGATTACAGTGCACTTTTTAAGTTGGCTCAACTCAGGCTCTGTGGATTACAGATTCTCAGCTCTGGTGACGGGACTGTTATTCTGGCAGAGCCCCAGATTTCCACAGCGCAACACCGTCATTTCATTAAGGCCAGGAGCACGGGCCAAAACTCAGAGAGGCGCGGCAGGTTAGCCTAAGGCTTTCAAAGCAGGAGCGTTCAAGCATTACTGGGCACACGAGACAGAGGGCGAAAAATGGCCCAAAAAACAGTGCGGGGTCTGTTTACTGCAGACCCTGCGCATTAGCACAGAACAAAATAACGCACCGTAGGAGAGGCAGTACACCCTGTCGCCCACTAGGTGGTGTTCTGATCTTCTGTTCAGACTGGAAATACTCTGACAGCACAACCACTATGTAGGCAAAAGGCTAATTTTGGGGTATGCATTTGGGCGCTTGAAACGTTACGAAACAATTTTGGTATTTTAAATCCTGTTGTTGTACCCTAGACATTTTGAGCCTGAAATTGTTTCAGGAAAATGATCAGTTAACTATGGCAAAAGGATAGCAGCGATCGCTACCATTAGCGTAGCTTCCCCTGCAACCTCTTCCCCACATTGAACTGCCCATTCAGACACTCATCCTCAGAAACACTCGTTCGGCTTCCTTCTTCCAACTCGATCTTAAAGAGGAACATCCACGGCCACCGTAAACCGTGATTTTTCTTAACCACAATTGTTGCGCTTCAAAGCTGCTCAGCCAATCACATTTGCTAAAAATAGCTGCGGGGGCGAGTATAAATTATTTATGCTAATGTGCGTTGTTTCTCTCTCATCCGCTCGTTCGGCACACCGGTGAGAAGCGATGACGCGCGATGCCCCGGCTCCAGAGCGGCTGCCTGGCCCTGCTCGTTACGGCCCCCGGTTTAATACGCCAGATATCATTCCACCGCGAACATGGCGGCAGCGTAAAGGATGGGTTTGACGCCAGCGGGGACCGCTAACGACAAGGCGCCATTTAACACAGGTGTGATGTGTGTGGGGGGGGGGGGGGGGGAAGTCACTGTCATCCACATCACAGTTCATAACCCAAAACAAAACAAAACCAAACAAAAAAAAAAAGGGCAGTGGTGTTGGAATTGTTGCCCGATGGCGGGAAGCTTCCTTTTGTTCACAGCTCGCTGTGAGCACCGCAGCTCGCCACGAGCGCCATCGCAGGGAAGAGGCGGGTTAGCATTCCGCGCGCGCCGCGGGGCTAGGGCCAGGGCCGCCGAACAGCGGGGCCGCGGTCGCTCTCTAATCGCCCCCGGCAACGCAGCGGAACCGCTAAACGAGGCCAGGCGATTCGCTGAGTCAGCCCGCTGCGGAGTCAGGCGGAACCTGCGTCTCCACGGGTTACGGGTGGGCGGGGTTTCATTTGCGGCCATGATGGAGTGCGGGTGGACGATATTGTGACACTGCCATGATGGGGGGGGGGGGGTGGGAGGGCATGTAGTGGGGATAATGAGAAAAGAAGGGAGCAAAGGAGAGAGGGAAGGAGGGAGTGAGGCAGTGGGAGAATGTTCTGGAAAGGCCCCATTGGGCTAGTGCAGGGGTCTGCAGCCCTGGTCCTGGAGAGCCACAGGCTCTGCTGGTTTTCATTGTTACTCTGCACTTAATTACGCAATTAGAGAAGCTGATTACACAGTTACCTCACTTCACCTGGGTACTTGAGTCTGAATTTCTGAATTGAGTGCTGATTTTGAGATGGACACAAAAACCCGCAGAGCTCACGGCTCTCCAGGACCAGGGTAGCAGACCCCTGGTCCAGTGCGTACGATATACGCTGTAATGCAGCTAAAAGAGGGTGTGGCTGCTGCGAGGGTTTTTGGGATGGGAGGGTAATGGACGTGATTAACGCTCGTTAGTTAACGCACAGGTTGCAGTTCGCTCAGAGACTCAGAGTCAGACTCAGAGACTCAGAGAGTCAGAGACTCAGAGAGTCAGAGAGTCAGACACTCAGAGACTCAGACACTCAGACACTCAGAGACTCAGACACTCAGAGACTCAGAGACTCAGAGAGTCAGAGACTCAGAGACTCAGACACTCAGAGACTCAGAGACTCAGACACTCAGAGACTCAGACACTCAGACACTCAGAGACTCAGACACTCAGAGACTCAGAGACTCAGAGAGTCAGAGACTCAGAGACTCAGACACTCAGAGACTCAGAGACTCAGAGACTCAGAGACTCAGAGGCTCAGAGCGCAGCCTCACCCGGGTTACTGGCGGCAGCGTTGGCGGAGGAGCAGTCCCAGGACTCCACGGTGCTGTCCTCGCTGGCGATGCCGGCGGTGTAGAGGTCTGGCAGCTTCCCCGGCTGCGGCAGCGCCTGGCCCTCGTCCTCCATGTCGTTCAGCTCGGTCATGTGACCCGAGCCAGAGGACGGCTTGGGGCTGGCGACTGCAGGGACGAGAGGAGGGGGGTCGGGCGCGTGCGCATTAATGTGCACACACATGGGCATCCTCACTTACCCACAGACTACCTTAAATTATCCCAGGCTCCATTTGAATACAAGAAGAACGGGCTGGCCACATAATACATAGTCCTTATTGTGCAATTACCTGATAGTACAACCTCCCTGATAAATATACTTTAATTTACACTGTCCCTGATAAATATTCCTCTTTGTAGAACATCTCTGATAAATATTCCTGATTGAACAATGTGCCTGATAAATATCCTTCAGTGTAAAAATGTCCCTGATAAATAGTCTTCACTGTAACAATGTCCCTGATAAATATTCCTGATTGCTTGAGGTCCCTGATAAATATTCCTGATTCCTTGAGGTCCCTGATAAATATTCCTGATTGCTTGAGGTCCCTGATAAATATTCCTGATTGCTTGAGGTCCCTCATAAATATTCCTGATTGCTTGAGGTCCCTGATAAATATTCCTGATTGCTTGAGGTCCCTGATAAATATTCCCGATTGCTTGAGGTCCCTGATAAATATTCCTGATTGCTTGAGGTCCCTGATAAATATTCCTGATTGCTTGAGGTCCCTGATAAATATTCCTGATTGCTTGAGGTCCCTGATAAATATTCCTGATTAAATAAGTAAGTTCTAAACCACGTTTCAGAGCTCTTCCTTCGCTTATTCGTCCGGCTGAGAGAGAGGAAGCCCCAGACGGCTCGACGCACACGCCCGCTCGAGCGTGTCAGCGGCACGGAGCGGCGGTACGGATTGGCGGGACTCACGCTCGCCCTGCTTCTTGATCTTGAGCGTGACGGACTCTCCCGCCATCTGCAGCAGGTGGATGGCCTCGCTGAGCGGCTTGCCCTTCAGGCTGCTGCTGTTGATGGCCAGGATCCGGTCCCCAACGTGGATGGCGCCGGTCCTGCTCGCCGCGGCCGGAAAGACAGTCGGGGTCAATTACCGGGCGAGAAACGCGACGTCTTTCCCACGCAAAATCCTCAGAGCGCGTGCGGTGGCAGAGGTGGAAAGTCCAGGGGTCAGAAATCAAAAGTCCAGCCTTGTGTTACTTCCACCCATGAAGTCAGCCAGCTGATTTCACCAATTAGTTCTGCCTCCTGGCTGTATCAAATACAGGTGGCTGGAACAAAATTCTGAACCTGGATTTTCCACCTCTGAACACGGCCAGCATTGCACCCGCGATATAAAAACATAATTTTGTTATTTCTGTCGCCGACTGTCTGACTTCAGGGCGGCGTAATATCAAATGGTTTAAAACGGTGAAGTCGATGCGCAGGATCAGTATTCAAAGCTGAATTCCGGATTGAGGCCGTTTCGCAGCTTGTTGTGGGGATTTGTATTTCAGAGCCAGCCTGTCACATTTAAACACTGATAAATCTGTTTTCAGTGGTCCTGAGAAGCACATTTCAGTGGTCCTGAGAAGAACATTCACATAGCAAACGAGAAGCAAGAACAGAACACCAGCCCTGAACTCGTCCCTGCTCCGTTTCGTACTTAGCCATTCTGAACAGGACGGCTGCTGCACACAACTCTAAGCACCCATCACACTGGCACTGTATTAGGGCCCAGCTTCCATTTTACACACAGCCCATCTGCTACTCCATGTAAATATTGTTCAGAGATATTCTCACGTCAAAATATTAGCGCCAGTCGGCCAGAACTCTCGTCTTTAGAGTCACGCAATCACGAGGAATATCTCATCTGAGCCGTAAATTATCAAACCAGCTCAGCGTGAAGCATTCGCAAGCGTCAGGGTCCTGATTACTCTCAAGCACGCTGGAGTTACTATCTGCTGAATGTACCTCTGGTACATTTTTAACCCCAAAGCTGCGTTGCAGCCATCTTCCCAACCGAGGGGCAGAGTTCCGTCACCATACGCGGTTCTATTTTTTCCCCTTAATTTTTCTTGCTTCATTTTTTTCAGATATGATTTGCCATTGTAATAAAAGCATTGTGGGAAGGTTATTTTTTGCATGGTACTGATCAGTCGTAATGTCGTGCTCATTCATAATGTTTGATTCGACCCTGTAATCAGACTCCCTGATGAAGGCTGGACAAACGGCCTGTGGGCCTCCAGGCCTCCAGGGGGCCTCAGTGAGTCACCTCTCTGCCAGGCCACCCTTGGTCAGGCTGGAGATGATGATGGGGTCGAAGGGCTCCTCTGTGCCGGAGATGGTGATGCCCAGCGGGCCGCCATAGCGCTTCAGCTCCACCGTGTAGATGATGGCGCCCGAGACTTCCTGTTCGTCTGCACAGAAACACAGGACACACGTTACTGCGCTAACAACGCTAGCAAGGCTAACAGTGAGAGACAGAGACTTCCTGCTTGTCTGCACAGACACACAGGACACGCGTTACTGTGCTAACAATGCTAGCAACACTAACAGTAAGAGACAGAGACTTCCTGCTTGTCTGCACAGACACACAGGACACACGTTACTGCGCTAACAACGCTAGCAATGCTAACAGTGAGAGACAGAGACTTCCTATTCGTCTGCACACACACTGAGTTCATGGGTGGAAGAAACACACGGCAGGACTTTTACTCTCTGACCCCTGGATTTTCCATCTCTGCCTGCAAGTCATCCTAGATACAGGAGTCAGCTCAGCATATAAACGAATATAAATTAGGTTACGTTTGAGCCGTTACAAATGTTGACATTGAAATACTTATTTTATATGAGTCACACTTCTTCAAATGAATTAGATATCCTTGAGCACTGCAAATAACTATACCCAATGGTGGGTAAAATCATTACCAGTACATAACACAATAATGGTAGAACACAATATATAGCACGGTCTTTATTAATAAAGTTTACTTTTAAATTATGGCTACGGGGCTTAAAAAAAAAAAAGGGCAAACAAAAAATGAATTCACAAAGACGTCTGACAAAGACGGACTAGCTCAGATGCATTCTGGTCCCCTAAGGGCAGACGCTGCTGTAAATCTGAGCAAATCACCTAATTAAGCCAATCACATAATTAAACAAATTAAGCAATCGATCGTATTGGCTAAACTCCTGCCCTCCAACACGCAGAAGGGAATGACTGGCTGATGTGCGTTTGGACTGATGTACTACCGGGCGTGCCAGACCCAAAAAAATGCTGATTCTGGACGAGCATCCATTTTCTTAATATAACGGTTGCATTTAGGATTATGAATGCATATGGCTTATGCAGCATTAGCTGCTGGAGACAGAAATGCCAGGAATCAGAGTGGAAGTTTAGGACCAGAGAATAGACATCAATGTTTCATTTTTCATCCATTTGTAATGTTCATTTTTGACCTTGTTATAGGGTGGGGATTGGGGGTCGGGGGCGGGGGGGCAACACTTTCCTGTATCATCAGCAGTAAGGTCTGTGCGTCTTTTGGAAGTTGTCGTACTCTAGGCATGTCCCTTCACACAGTGTCTGTTAATGGGGTGGCTTTGTAAAGGAGGGCTTCTGTTAATGGGGTGGCTTTGTAAAGGAGGGCTTCTGTTAATGGGGTGGCTTTGTAAAGGAGGGCTTCTGTTAATGGGGTGGCTTTGTAAAGGAGGGCGTCTGTTAATGGGGTGGCTTTGTAAAGGAGGGCTTCTGTTAATGAAGGGCTTTGTAAATTCGGGCCTCAGAGATCAGGCCTACCTGAGTTGTCCTCGTCCTTGCGGATCTTGAGCTTGACCAGGTCCTCGCACTGGTTGAGGATCTGCACGGCCTCCTCCATGGAGCAGTTGTCCAGGCGGATGTTGTCGATGGCCAGGAGCTTGTCCCCCAGCTCCAGGGTACCGGTCCTGTCACAGACCACCACAGAGAGACAGGCAGGGCTTTCGGTCACAGGCAGGGTGTTAGGGCATGAACATACACACACGTGCACACATACACATAAACACACACAGACATACATACTCACAGGCTCACACACACACACACACACACACACATTTTACAGACATGAAATATAAAATGAATGTTTCAACATTAGAACAGAAATTTAGGGCAATGTTGGTAAGCATCTATTGCCATTACACTAATACTATGACTATATTGCCCTCTTCTGAGCTGCTCTGAATTATAGCCATCATTCTAAGTACATTTTCCCCCCAGTTAATGAATAATAAAAAAATTTAAAAAACCAAAACAAAAAGAAAGCTTTAATGAAGCGCATTCATATTGCTGTTGTCCTTGTCATGCCCGCGCCTCTGATCTGATCACTGTTCGTGCGCTGCGGCAGTGAGAAACCATACCTGTGTGCCACGCTGCCCTTCTTTATGTCTGAGATAATGAGCGCGTCCCCCGGCTTCCTGTTGGACGGGGCTGGGAGGAAGAGGGAGGAGGAGGAAGAGAGAGAGAGAGAGAGAAAGGAGAGGGAAATGTGACAGAGGCTCAAAATGGCTGCCTGCCTGCTGAGGGGAGAGTGTGGCTGCCTCGCGCTCTGTGGAGTTTGGCGCTCACACTGCACACTGCGGACAGCCGAACAGCCTCTGGGGGCGACTCTGTGCGCTGCTAACATCAATCACCACACCACAGACAACAGCACTTCGCTCCATTGAGACGTTCGGTATCGGTTTTTGTTTTGTTTTTTTCTTTCCTTCTTTTGCTCGAAAATTTGGACGGTCGAGTTGTTTTACGAGCCCGTTTTTAGTGCAGCGATATTTTTTGTGTCAGTTAGGCGGAGAGCGGACAGGTACACGCGCTCTCTCTCTCTCTCTCTCTCTCTCTCTCTCTCTCTCTCTCCTCCAGTGCCCTTGTGTTCGCTGAGGTCCACCTGGCCGAGCTGCGGGGTTATTGCACTCTGGGGGGAGTAAATTTCACACACGGGCAGAGAGGGGGAGGGGGGGGAGGAGGTCACTGAGGGGGAGGGGGGGGAGGGGGTGGAGGAGGTCTCTGGGGGGGAGGGGGTGGAGGAGGTCTCTGGGGGGGAGGGGGTGGAGGAGGTTGCTGGGGGGGAGGGGGTGGAGGAGGTCACTGGGGGGGAGGGGGTGGAGGAGGTCTCTAGGGGGGAGGGGGTGGAGGAGGTCTCTGGGGGGGAGGGGGTGGAGGAGGTCACTGGGGGGGAAGGGGTGGAGGAGGTCTCTGGGGGGGAGGGGGTGGAGGAGGTCACTGGGGGGGAGGGGGTGGAGGAGGTCTCTGGGGGGGAGGGGGTGGAGGAGGTCTCTGGGGGGGAGGGGGTGGAGGAGGTCTCTGGGGAGGAGGGGGTGGAGGAGGTCTCTGGGGGGGAGGGGGTGGAGGAGGTCACTGGGGGGGAGGGGGTGGAGGAGGTCTCTGGGGGGGAGGGGGTGGAGGAGGTCACTGGGGGGGAGGGGGTGGAGGAGGTCTCTGGGGGGGAGGGGGTGGAGGAGGTCACTGGGGGGGAGGGGGTGGAGGAGGTTGCTGGGGTGTGACGACACACGGGCCACCCTAAAGGCTGAAATCCACCGAGCCACGGGACAGTCGCTTCCCGACAGGGGGGTCAGCGGGGGAAAGCACAGCCCTCTTTTGGACTGGAGACTGTGGTGGGGCTTCACGCTCTGGAACTGTGTCTTAGCAGGACATGCCACCCAGAAGTCCCGTGGATAAGGGAGAGGCATCTATTAAACAAATAAATGTTTTTAATATTCAAATCAAACTATTTACCTAACGAACTGGAAAAAATAAATAAATCAAGAAATATCATGTTCAAACCATCAAAAGAATTCAAATGATCGTCTTTTTTCTTGGATAAAACAGCGAAAGCTGTCCGAACGGCAGCGAACGTTTCCGTGGGATCAGAGCGAGGGCCTGCACTGTGACTGACGGGTGCTGTGTGGTGAAGCAGGAAGTGGATACGTGCAGCTTCAGCAGACTGAAACGAGATCTGAGAGCGGCCGAGGACACCGCCTGGGGCTGCTGTCAATCACTGTGCCGTCAATCAATGTTCTGTCAATCACTGCACCCTTCATTCAACCAATCAGACTCTCAGAGGTCCGGGTGCGTAAGCTTGGGAACAGATCAGTCAGGAGAGCCACTGACTTTTAATCTGGATATGCACAGTATGATGTCACCGCCTTGGGATTGGTTAAGCACAGCATGATGTCACCGCCTTGGGATTGGTTAAGCACAGTCTGATGTCAGCGCCTTGGGATTGGTTAAGCACAGTATGTGTCACCGCCTTGGAATTGGTTAAGCACAGTATGATGCCACCGCCTTGGGATTGGTTAAGCATGGTCTGATGTCACCGCTTTGGGATTGGTTAAGCAGTCTGATGTCACCGCCTTGGGATTGGTTAAGCACAGTCTGATGTCACCGCCTTGGGATTGGTTGAGCACAGACCGATGCCTCCACTTTAGGATTGGTTAATTGCAGACTTGCCTCATCACCCAGGGATACTTTAGAGGAGATTTAGTGAACTGTGACTAGTCATTGGTTTACTGTGGCAGCCAACGCTACAGGCTGTGGAGGACGGGGCAGTAGCAGCAGAAGAAAGCTTTGTCGTCCCAGATAGCGTGTGTTCTGTTCTCTGCTCAGACCTGCTTCAGTGCAGGCCCACTGAATCAACGTTGCTCCATTATCAAATTCAGCCAATTCCCTCATCAGGCCAACACTGGTTTTTTGCGACACAGAAAGGAGAACAAAGGGCCCCATTTTGTAAAACAAGAGCGCTTAATCTCCTCTATTGTCTGTGATATCACTGGTGCCAAACACCTTGCTAGACTATGAGCTATGCTGCAGTCAGTATATATATATATATATATATATCACTGAGACGTCTGTCATCTACTGTGACTTCATTAGAGAGCTTTGGAGGCTGCTGGGTGGGTCATTTGCATAAGCGACTACTTTAACACATGGACGGACCCCAAGGGCCAGATTTGAATCTGACTGTGCCAATGGCGGCTCTGGCCGGTAGCCCTGCAAGGGTGAAAGGTGGTAATTGGTGGCAGTATTGTGTCGACTCAACTGACAAAATGAGAGAAACTTGTGCTTAAAGATGCAAAAAACAAAAAAGACGAGGCACTTCGCAGTTATGGATCGACACACAAACAGGCAAGACCAAGACCATTATTCATGTTTAAACATGCACTTTCATAAGATACAGAAAACAGTTTTCAGATGCTGCATTTTGTGTTGGAGAGGAAGATGAAGAGCTGTAATTTTTACTTAAAATCCTCCAAGGTCAGGGGTACTTTTAAAAACTCGTAAGTTAAAATGGCAGCACCACACAAGCCTGTTTGCACATTAAATATTTTTTTCCCTTTCAAAGTACGCCACTTCGGGGGGGGGGGGGGGGGGTTCATTTTGTATATTTATGTTGCAAAAAGAGCATCAGCCAGGCTTACTGTGAGCCTGAACATTCTGGCTTTCTGGAAGAGCAAGCAGACATTCACACGCTGAAAAAGGAGTTCAGGGGATAGATGTTGGATGCGAGTAGGCTCCAAACATCTGCTTGAGGGAATAGATCATTACGATCGGCGACATTACGCCAGATCTCGGCCCCTTCCAGAGTAAACAGTGGAAGATTGCTTCCAAGGACAACGACTTTGCCGTTAAAGACTGAATTTGCATAACAGAAGGGTTGGAGTTGCCTCATGTATCTACTCACTACTCTAAGGCATTCTAACATGAATAAACAGGAACAGAAATTGAGTGGGAGGCACATGCTCAAATCACAATGGTCTTTGCTCGTATGAAATCTACGATATGTTGGCTTACATCTACGAAACAACTGCAACAGGAATTGTAAATCCCTGCAATGATGTTAACACCAAATACAAACACTGAGTTAGATCACAGACAATTTCAAAGCACTTATTTCCCTTTACAAATTAATTCTAAGCACTTAATTTAGCTGATTGGACAGCCTCTGTGCCGGTCTGGCCCCCAGAGAGAGGAACAATATTGTCCCCTGCACTTTTCTTTCAGTTAGATACTCCAGGGTGGGGGCACGGGCCCAGAATGAAGTCACCTTTAGAAATCCTTTCTTACACAGCCTAGGACACAGGAGTTTTGTCAGTCTAGTCAGGGCATTAACCCTTTGAAGAGTAGGTCTTTATGGAATGCTTGTTTCTCCCCAAAATTCCAAGTCAGTGTTCTAGAACTTCCTTGCTTTCAGTCACCAGTAGTGATTGTGACATCAGCATTAGAACGTTCAGTTAAGAACAATCTCATCACATGTTTGTGACCTCACACCTAAAAGGGTAACTGGTTCTGCAATGCTCCCTGTACGTCATGACAGGCATGCGCCTTTGGAACCCCAATGGTATAGTTTGGTCTGAACGTGGGGCCCAGAATATCCCATGATGGCTGAAAGGAAACCGATAAACCGGTAAGTGCACTCACAGCTGATGGTGATGCCCAGCTCCACCCCTGGCTTCTTTGGCAGCTTAACGTGGAAGGTTCCACTGCTGGGGATGACGGACTCTGGAGGGCAGAGAGAGATGGAAGAGGGGGAATGGGATAGTAAAAAAGAGAGGTACAGGGTTGGGCAGCCCTGACATAAACTATCAGCCGACAGGCACCTGGAGAAACAGATGATTCTAGTCCACAAAATCAACGGCTCTAATTATGTCCTGAAAACCTTAGCAGGAAGGATTAGCAAACACAGCTTTCGAGGGACGGGGCTGTACCTGCCACGTCAAACTCAATCTCCATGGTGACCTTGCTGGTGATGCTGGAGTCACGCAGCAGCTGATTGGTCTCCTCCAGAGTGCTGTCCTCCGTGGGGATGCCGTTGATGGACAGGATGCGGTCCCCGATCTGAAGGATCCCACACCTGGGAACACAAACGTTACCTGGTCATTAAAACCGTCAAATCAGCTCAGGGGCATGTTGCTTACACAGGATGTGGGCTGTTTCCTCAAAGGCTTCTTCACTTATCATCGGGTTTAAAGGCATCCTTACCATGGCGAGCTTGTCCAGGTCTCCTAGTCTACTCCAAAATGACCTCTTAAACTCCTCATCTGGACTCCAGAATTACCTTACTCCAGAGTAACATCTCCCGGCAGGTACATCCCCTCCCCCCCCCCCCCCCCCCGCTGCTCCCTCACCTCTCCGCGGGACTGTCCGGGTCCATGTAGGCGATAAGCGGGGGGTTGCTCAGCGTCTCCGTGGCGAACACCCCCCCCTGCAGCTGGATGCCGAAGCCCATGATGGAGTTGCTGACCAGGGTGACCTGGGTGGTCTCCGTGTGGACCACCTGCCCGGACAGGCCCAGGGTGCTGGAGGCCAGGGACACTGCAGGGTGAGAGAGAACCAACGGGGGGGGCATTCAGTCTACTGCTACTTCCAAGTAACAGAAACGGTTACAGAAACAGGCTACATTTTGCATTTATGTCCACCATTAAAAAAAAAAAGTCTCAGCTGCATGATTTTGAGGGTAAACAGCATCTTCTAAATAGCCCCGTTGAGTAGCAATGTGGCCAATACCGCACTGCAACCTAGACACACTTTTACTTGTATCAGAGTATAAGAAACGGTATGTCCTAATGTACTGGGCTGGACTGGGAGCAACATTCGTTAATGTGTTTGTGGACCGAAGGGGAGTGGGATTTGGACTGTGACCCTGGCCCAAGTTTCCCAGGTGGGCCATGACTGTCCCACACATTAATGAACGACATTGAGAAAGAAGACCACAGCACCTCCCCGACCATTCTACACAGCACCTGGGCTTGTGCAACGTTACCAATGACCTCTCCAAAACCACAGTATCAAGGGAAAGCAGCATACTTCTTCCAAAACTCTTCAGAATCGATTTCTCTCAATCTTTGAAACCAATGCCTGCCAAATGAAAGAACATCTCCTGTGTGAATTTTATGTAAATATGGCACGTCCCCAAAAAGAACATTGCCAGGCAACATTCAAGGTCCCTCGAACGCAATCCTGTCACACTACCGCACAATTTCTCACCTCCATTCTCCTCCAAGGATTCTGCATCAGACTGGTCGTAACAGACAGCGGTGATACGGATGGCTCAGTCTTATCTATTTTCCTCCCAGTGCTGAATGAATCACAGTGAAGCTTCTTATCCTCGGCGGGATAAGGACATCCTGAGCTCCAGAAATGAATTCGTTGGAAGTGCAGTCCTCTCCACAAACGCAGGACGTGCGTAGGACGGGATTATAAACGTGTTACCAATAGTGCAGAGTCAAATTGCTGCCTTTTTTTTTCTCCATAGAAATCAAAGTAGGGGAAAGCTATCATGAAGACATTATTGCACCAACCAAATGAAATAAAAAAAAAATCACTGTTGAAGTTCTCCCTGAGGCTTGAGCGGGCTGAGGGTAGCGCAGAAGACCCAAGGGACCTGCGAGACGTTGATTTCCTTTGATGTGTTTTTTGCGCTCCTGAATTTCTCTTTGGTAGAAAGAACCGCGTCCCCACCTGACGCTTAAACCGGGAATGACGTCATGTTGCGGTGAGCGGCAGTTTGCGCAACTGAAATATTAAACGCTGCCCTCGGGAGGGTACGCATCCTGACAGGGGGTCTCAATCAGGACACGAACAAAATAAACAAAATAAACAAAGAATGAACTTGAGGTAGTGCTCCTGCAAAGCAGGGAAGATGACTCAAACGATAAGAGCAGGAGGGATTTAGGGAGCCAAAACAGGAAATGGCTGTGTCCTTGAAAGTCTCTTAAAAGTCCCAGCAGACTGTACTTTTTTTACCAGGCCTGGCAAAGAAAACAAGCAGCATCACAGGTAATCATGAATCTTTCTCAGGCCTGTGAGCCTGGAGGTTAGACTGCTGCTCTCTGTGGGCCAGGAGTAGAGGTCGCCAAAGATGCCCCCCAAAAACTCAAATATGACTCTGGGACCTGACCCAGCACCCAAGCGGGAGTGGATTTAAAATTCAAACATGCTTCTTGGGTATAGGTAATGTTGAATGAAATTGAATGAAAATTCAGCAAGTCCCCTCAGGTCCAGGTAAGAAATCCAGGTATTCAATTTGGATCAAGTACAACTTTTTAGACCCATCAAGGCCACTCTGGTGAATTTTCAAACAAAATCATGTTTAAAAAAAAATTATTTCATATTGCTTTGTTCCAGAAGAGGAATATTGCATTGCCTAGGATTCACTTACAAACAAATTCAAGTGTGTTTTGTAGTCCACTGGCATCTGTGTGTGAACCATAATTCGATAAAAATGACAGAATGATTTCATATAGTCACAGGTTTCACATATTACTCCAAATCAACCGATCTGGACTTACTTTTGAATCAAAATGATTGAATGAAAAAGGTGAGTAACAGACAACCATTTTGAAACAATGGAGTCAATTAGCGCAGCAAGCGTGTGCATCGCCCCCTTCCACTCAATCCCTATGGGCCTATTGTAAACTGAGGCTGAGCAAACAGGAGGTGGACGTACAGCAGCTCTTGTGGTCCTTCTTCTTCAGCTTCCTCCTCATCATGGTGCCGCGGGGGCTGGTGGGGTACAGGTTGCGGGGCAGGGTGTTCACGTTGAGCGAGCTGAGGCTGTAGGCGCTCATGGAGGACGGAGAGAAGGAAGAGCCCAGAGCTAGAGAAGGAGAGAGGGAGAAGTGAGACACAGGGATGGGGACGGGGATGGAGGGTGAGGGGGGGCGGTACAGCACAGTGGCCAATGTCTGCCTGTCATCCAAACACAGCACTGTTCCCCCCTCACATGAACGAGCACAACTGTCCCTCAGCGTGCCAGCACTCTGTCTCGTGATCGACATAAACCCTTTGAAGAGCGAAGTCTAAGTCAGTGTTCTAGAACTCCATCGAGTTTCAGTTACCAGCAGGGATTGTGACATCAGCGTTAGAATGTTCAGTTAAGCTGACTGAAACCCACCCATCCATGGGCAATGCCAGCACACAACTGTGCATCACCCTGCGCCACTGCTGGCCACAGCTGGCACTGGAATGTCCCGGATTCCAAACCCGACCATGGGGCCACATCCATGTACAACAACGTCCTGGCGAAAGTTCCAGCTTCGTTTCCAGCATGGTTTTAAACCAGTTCAGCAAGATTTGGAGTTGGTTAAGCTGTAAGGCAACAAGATGGTTGCCAACCCATGGTGGGCCAGCTTGATTACAGACAATTAGACCATCACCAAATTCCACATGGTGTCCACCTGGAGCAGAAGCTGGTCACAGGTAAGATTCCATCACCAGGTTCCAGCCGGAACTTCCCCCAGGGTGCTGCCCAAACAGGAAGAGCCACCCCACAACCTGGCCAGAAATTCGTATTTACATAAATCCATCAGAACTATTTATTTAACCTGCCACTTCACCCGCCTCTTGTGTTCTATTAAACTGCCTCAGCTCAGCTTACATTAATTGAGTTAATGCACTCATTTCATCTGAGTTCCGTTAATCCCACGAACCCTCTGGGTGGCGCGCTCCTACGCTCACGTGCTCGGCTGCAGTCCAGCCGCAGAATGCAGCGGAGCCTCAGACGGCTTTAGAATTAATAACCACAGTCTGGCGGCTTTCCAAACGAATCACAAACACGCCTACCCAAGATCGCGCCCCCTGAAAACACTCGTGCTCTGCGCTCGCTTGAGGAAATCAAATCCGAGGACATTTCTCCAAACGTTATGAAGAACTGCGTGTGATGGGAAGACAATGGTGTTGTTTTTTTTTACGGATGACTGGCAGTTAAGCAGCAAGCTGAGAGAACGGAGCAGCCATGGATTCTAAAGCACGAACAGAGCGACAGGCATTTTAATGGATCTCGAGCAAGCGAGCGTCGTCCTTGAAAAGCAGCAGGCTCCAGGGCAGGAAATCAATAAACGCAGAGGCCAGAACATACATACAGATATACACACGCAGGATGCAGAGATGGTGTGAGGTAAGAGAACACTCTGCATCTGCACAATCTTCCCCACACAGGACAGAGGGCTTTTAATTAATCTCAGAGGCTGATTGATGAATAAGGAATCAGGAGAGATATTTAATTTAATATTTTAATATTTAATATTTAATTTAGGCCGATAATCAATCCAAATTCAAAGTAATGTAAAAACAAATCTGTGCTTTGATACAATTTTCAAATGTAAAACAGATACCATACAATGTCCAAATCTGTAACCCAACAAGGGTGGAACTGGGATGGAACAACAGCCTGACTTTGCCTGTGTATGATATACAGACTGACTTTACCTGTGGATGACACACACATACAGTACGCGCTCTATTTGACCCTCCTACCCGCAGCGTTTCAAGGACAACACACGAGCTGCAAAACTCTCCACCGTTTCTTTTTCACCAGAAGAACCATATTTCTTCAAAAACGTAAAGTGGAAAAATAAAATAAATAAACGACCAAAGCAAATCAGCAAAGGAAAATGGACAGAGGCGGTACGGGATGAGCAGTGGGAGGAGGAAGAGGAGGATGAGGATGATGAGGAGGAGGAAGAAAGGGAGGAACGTTACTAAAGCTGTTTGGAGAGGATTTCTGGTGTTTGGACGCCTGGCTCCGGGCGTCGGGGTGGTAGGTGTTATAGTGCTGGTAGGGGAGGAAGTTGCTGTTGCTGTTGGTGCAGGACTCCCAGGGAAGCGGCCTGTTGCTCCGCTGCACCTTGACTGGGGCGGCAGGCCGACGGACGGACGGACGGCAAGCGAGAGAGAACAAACCCAGGGACATGCAAAGGGAAAACACAACACACACACACACCACACACACACAGGCACACCGCACACCGCACACACCACACACACGCACAACACACACACACAGGCACACCGCACACCGCACACACCACACACACGCACAACACACACACACAGCACACACACACACAGGCACACCGCACACACCACACACACGCACAACACACACACACAGGACACACACACGACACACAACACACACACACGCACAACACACACACACACAGAGGACACACAACACACACACACGCACAACACACACACACACAGAGGACACACAACACACACACACGCACAACACACACACACACAGGCATAAAGAGTGAGAACCAGAGAGAAAGGAAAGGCAACTACAAGACCGGAATAAAAGGATAAAACACCAAGGCAGGAAAACTCAGCAGACAGGAAATGGATTTCCCTGAAGGAGGGCAAGGGAAAGTTGACCATCATCACCAGAAACCTTACATGTACACATTTCACAAATACGAACACAAACACAACTAGCCCAGGTTTTCCCAAATTTGCAACACACAAAACATTACAGTTTAGAGATTGCGGAAATAAACTGAAAACAGTTCCATGACAAAGAACTCACATAAATGTATTTATTTATATTAAACTATATAAGTGTAGGGCAAAGTGGAGTGCAATTATTGATCATATTGACCTGAATAACAGTATGTCAGTATTCTGTTAGGGTCTCGGCTGCTGGTGCCGGAGAACACGGCCGTATTCCCCCCTGAATGAGCCCTAAATGCACAACACTGTCCCTCGCCGGGGTGCAGTAAACGCACGCGTGTGGAGGGAAGGTCTCAGACGCGATCGTCCGCCCCGCTACCGTGTCTCCCTCTCTGACAGCTCAGACAGGACAGGAGGGAAGAGCCCCAGACCCTGCAGCCCCATCCATCGCCGCGTTTCAGGGCTTAATTTCAGAAGCGCTTTTTACGCGGCGGATGTTAAACGAGCGGAGGAGGAGCAGCGATATCCCAGCAGCCCCGTTTCCTGGTCCGCGCCGCCTGACCGGGCGTAAGGAAGGCCGCGCTGGTGCTCTGGGGGTCCGCCGCGAGTCTCTCGCCGATTAGCGTCTGAACGGAAGGTTCTGGAAACCCTGAGGTAATGAGAACCTCAGCGGCGCCGCTAGCCTTCCCTCTGGGCTCATACCGCTTTTAACGGCCGAGGTTTTACAGCTGACGGGGGCGGGGGGGGGGGGGGGGGGGCGGTATGGGAACTGAATGTCCCATTACTGCTCTCATTCTACCCAAATATTTAAAAAAAAAAAACCAGGTTGTGAAAGATCAGCTGGAGAGTTGTGCGTGTGTGTGCAAATGCTTTATGGATGGTGTGTGTGTGCGTGTGTGTGTGTGTGTGCATATGTGTGCGTGTGTGCGTGTGTGTGTGCATGTGTGTGCGTGTGCGTATATATGAGTATGTGTGTGTGTGTGTGTGTGTGTGTGTGCATGTATGTGTGTGTGTGCGTGTGTGTGTGTATGTGTGTATGTGTGTGTGTGCGTGTGTGTGTGTATGTGTGTATGTGTGTGTGTGCGTGTGTGTGCATGTGCGTGTGATCAGTACTGGCAAACAGGAAAAGTCCAATCACCTCAATCAGGCATTAAACTACCTGGCAGTGCACAGCTTGCAGTGACTCTTATTCAATATACCCCTCTGCTGGCACCAAAGCAGCTCTGAAGATCACACTGGGTACTAGACTAGAGGCCTGACTAAGCACTTTCTATCAAACACTAGTCCAATAACCCCCTACCAAGGTCGACAAATGTGTCTGGTTGCGAGTATTCCAGTTCAGTTAGGAGTGTGGAACTTCGCCCAGTCTGAGTTCCCTTCAGAAACCTCGGCTCCTGGCTCGCACCCCTCAAATGCAGCACCGCAGCAACGGCCAAATTCACCATCCTGCACGGCGTCCAAGCCCTCTGAACCGCCTCCATCGCATTATGATTTCATTTCGCATTTTCACGGCTTAAAGAACGTTTGGAACGCGCTCGCAGGAGATCGATGCGGAGGTAGCCGAAGCCTCAGTGATATCATCTCTTTGAGGAAATTAAGGTAACCCTAGCCTTCTAACCAATCACACAAAATGGAGCCATCAGATGCTTAACGTCAACTCAATCTTATCATAATATTATTGTCACTGGGACAGAACTATTTTCTGGTCTGACGTACCACTGTACTCGTATAAATTACTCCTTAAAACGCTTATACAACGTTTTAAAACATGCTGCCATTTTTCACTGGTCACATTCCTTAGATTGTCCATTACGCTGTGTGTGTGAAATAGGTGACGAGCGAGTGATATTATACAGTTTTACAGTGAGTCTGCAGTTCTGCCCTCTGACCTGCGACATGCGACCTGTAACCTTTGACCTTTGACCCGGGGGCGGGTGAGGGCGTACCTTGCTCGGAGCCCTTGAGGGCGAGCCGGGTCTGGTGGTGGGGCAGGATCTCCATCTTCACGTGCTCACAGGCGCTGGCCAGCAGCTGGGTGGCCTCTGCTAGGGTGCAGAACTCCATGCTGGTGCCGTCCACCGACAGGATGTGGTCACCAGCGTGCAGTGCCCCGCACCTGTAGAGACGGGGAACCCCACTTCCTGTCAACGCCCTGGCGAAGACACGCCTCTCCCAGGAGACCCGGGTTCGAGTTTCCTGGTCCCTGGTTACCTGTCGAGGGGGGTGTGGGAATGCCTAGGCACTGGTTACCTGTCAGTGGGTGGGGGGGGGGTGGGGTGGGTGGGCAAGTCTGGACCCTGGGTACCGGTCGGGGGGGGGGGGGGGCATGTCTGGGCCCTGTTACCTGTCGGGGGGGGGGGGGTGGGGGCATGTCTGAGCCCTGTTACCTGTCGGGGGGGGGGGGGGAGTGGAGTATGGGCACGTCTGGTCCCTGGTTACCTGTCGGCGATGCTGGCGGGCTTGACCTTCTCGATGATGACAACCTGCTTGTTGCAGTACACAGAGGTAGATAACGCCAGACCCAGGCTGGACCCCATGGACTTTACCACCTCCACCAGGAGAGGCCCAGAGGCCGTGGCTATCGAATCTGCGTTCACAAACCAAATCAGTTTTATTTTGGATAAAAAAATTTATTTAAAAAAAAATCACAAAGACACTTTACAAAAGCAGCAAAACAAAACAGGCCTGAACCCCCAAACAGGAAGCACAAGGTAAAAAAAAAAACTCCCTAATGCATTAAAAAAACCCTCAAACGATGACGAGAAAAACTCCTGACAGGAGGAAGTCTCGGGAGGAAGCCGGCCGTAAAGGGAGGGGGACAGTGGCGGACATGTTGTAGCCCCAGTTCTGTTACCCCCCTGCCACTGCCCAAGCTGCCCCCCCCCCCGCTTTCCCTGTGCAAACACAATGTCCCCCCTGGCATCCAGGGAGGGGGCACGCTACTCTGCACGAGTACCAGATAGCCGATGAACTGCACTGGCGGGGAGGGGGGGGGGGGGGGCTGGCACACCTGGAGCAGGTACATCCCCAGGCCCCCAATTTACCCAACGAGGTGGGGGGAATACCCTACCCTACCGAAGCCCCCTCCTGGGATCGCTTGCCTGTGCGATCTTAGGAAATGATCCCTCTGCCCCTCCCCGCGCTGCGCTGCTGCAGCATCATGGGGTCTGAGCTTATACAGGCAGCACATGAATAAGAGAAAAGTAGCGGGAGCTCCCCCAGGTCCAGTAATGCCCCATAACCACGGCAACAAAGGCAGTTACCGCTGCCCGGTCCAATTATCCCGCAGGAACACGAGGACTGTGTGGAGAACGGGCGATGCAGCGGTTGTAATGGGAAACTGCCAGCAGCGGGGCCCAGCGCTGTATATTAGGGGGGAAATTAGGTGTTACTGGGGGTGAAGAAAATGATCTTTAATAACCCCTCTGACTATTTACAAAAAAATAAAAACAAATATTCTTTTGATTCATATTGTTTAGAAAAGCATACCGTCCCTCAGAGGCTTGTTAGCTAGAACAACAGGAGACAGTTTTTAACCTTTAACAGGATCTCAGCCTGTTTCTGCTTCTTACACAAACCGAGCAAATACTTTGCTGAATAGCCCAGTCCAATAAGCATTACTAATTACAATCAATTTTATTTTGTAGTAACATTTTCTGAAACACACAATTATTCAGCATTTGTGAATTACACAGATTATTTGAATTTGTGATCCACTGACTGCTCTATGTGCCAGCATTCAGTAGATATTGATGGAAAGATCAATTAGTCTGATCTGCACATATCCTTTATTGAAGCTATTTTGAGCAGCATCAATACACTGCAGGTTATTTTGAGCATCAATATAGTGCAATAAAATATATTGTCAAGATTTCATTTTTGAAATATTTGGAAGGCTGTAGGTTTGAATCTTGGACGAGGAGGCTGTTGTACTCATGAAACTAAATGGGTGCAGTTCGTTCTTTCTTGGATTATAAAGTGGTAAGGTCAGACAGGCCAAGGCACATTGGCAGGGGAGTTTTGTTAGCTATCAGGCAGAGCCATATAATTGATTATCAACTAAATAATTGAACAAATAAATAAATATCCCCCCCACACCAAACCTTTCACACTGAGGAGAGACAGATTACCCCCCCCCCCCCCCCCGCCCCCTCCCCCATAATCTAAAGCAGTGTCAATACACCTTATGAAAAATAAATCAGCCAGAGATTCATCATTACTTATTCATGAGGGAGGCTGCTTCAATCACAAGGACACCTCTGGAAGGAAGGAAATAAATAAATAAATGAAACCCGGAGCTCCCTGATTTATACCCGCCGAGGTGTCCGTGTGAGAAACACTGCCGAGCGCAGACCATCTGAGCGTTCACACAGACCATCCGAGCCTTCACACAGACAGTCCGAGCGTTCACACAGACAGCAGACCATCCGAGCGTTCACACAGACAGCAGACCATCCGAGCGTTCACACAGACAGCAGACCATCCGAGCTTTCACACAGACAGCAGACCATCCATCTCCCCCCTCTCATTCTCAGTGTCTGCTGGGCCTACGCTGTGTTTGGGCTGCAGAGGCTAAGCTGTTTTTGGGGGGGGGGGGGCAGTCGGACTGAGAACTTGGAGGCCTCTCAATCTTGATTTTTGTGACCGTATAATGGCAGCGTTTATTTGCTTTGCCTCTCTGGGAAGAAATGCCACATCTCCACTCAGGTTCCATTTCAACCCCCCCCCCCCAAGGCCACGTTTCTGTGCCATAACAGTGCAGGGCATTCACCACCGAATCGCTCAATCCACAGTGTCATGTCTACAAGATCTCTGCAATCCACAGAACGAGCTGTGATTGTGTGATTATTAACAAAGCAGTCCAACTGCAACCAGGGAGGGAGGGAGCGGGGGCGGGGGCGGGGGCGGGGGCAGGGGAGGGGGCGGGGCCGGGGGCGGGGGCAGGGTAGGGGGCGGGGCCGGGGGCGGGGCGTACCCATGACGGACACGTCGTACTCGATGAGCAGCGTGGCCTCCTGCCCGCACTGCTTCAGGATGCTCATGGCCTCAGAGTGCGTGGCCCCGGGGAGGCGGATGCCGTCGATGCTCAGCACCCGGTCCCCCGGTTTGATGGTCCCTTCCCTGTTGGCGGAGACAGACGCTCTGTAATACATATCACACGGATCGACTGCCTCTCTAAGGGATCCAGCCAGACATGTGGGTCCACTTCATTTTGACAGTTAAGAGGATAAACATGGATTGCACATCTGAATACAATGTGGAATACAATGTTTAACTATTGATCAATAGTAAAAAGAAAAAAAAAAAAAAAAAGAAAAAAAGAAAATGAAGAAAAATGGTTTAAACAAATAAATGTGCTGTCTCATGACACAACTGCAGAAGAGACCCAAAAACTTATGAGACCCAGCAAAACTGATTTGCTAATATTGTATATTTCAGCGCAGGTGCCTCTGGAGTAACGGCTCCAGCTGGGGGAGGGGGGGCAAGCAATATTGTGTGCAGGGGACACCGAACTGCAAGGGGGGGGGGGGGGGCCGGAGGACTCCCACACAGAAAGAGAAATGAAATTACAATTCAGAAACATTAATAATGACAGAGCTTCACACACACAGCTGAAGAGAATCGATTTCACAGAAGCAGCGCAAACAAATCATATACTCAATTTGTGACTCTCGGAGAGGAAACAGGCCAGAGATGGATCATTCACTGGGACTGATGACAGGAAATAAATTCCAGTACTGGAGTTAGAGGAGGGCTAAGTTACTCCAGTACTGGAGTTAGAGGAGGGCAAAGTTACTCCAGTACTGGAGTTAGAGGAGGGCTAAGTTACTCCAGTGTTGAAACTAGAGTAGGGGTAAATTACCCCAGTTTTGGAGTCTGAAGATGGCTGAATCACACCAGTATTGTAACTTGGCTAATTTCCTGCAGAACTGGAGTCAGAGGACTGAGATGATGGGCATTTTATTCTAGTCCTTAAGTGAGAGGGACTGTGGTATAGTGCAAAATGACCATTAAATGAGATTCCCATTTGTATTTTTAACTGAATAAGAATAATGTCATCGTGCTTCTCTTGTCAAACTGTTTTTATTTATTATTATCAGAGTGGCTGGTGAGGGCTACAGGCTGCACCTGTGTGCTGTCCGTCATCCGAGCCTTCAGCTCACCTGTCCGCGGGGCCTCCTGGACGGACGGTCGATATGACGACGGGGCGGGACTTGTTCCTGTCCTCGTGGGACCCCCCTGCGGGGGAACAAGCAGAGTGGTGTCACCGTGGAGACCGTGCCCTTTACGAAAACAATCACGCAAAATCTGCCTTTTTTATTTCAGTTTAAACTATTTCAAATGCCAACTACAATTTTCACGCATGACTTACTGTAAAACAGCATATGTTACCCTTTTCCCACACATTTTGGGATTGTTTTCATAACTCACATGTGTACTCTTCACATGTTGGGTGTTCACATGTGGTTACTGAACATGTGATTTTTTTCGTAAGGGTAGGTAGACATCCCAGAATTATCCATCATATCGCACAGCATTACCACTACCTTTGCTTTTCAGTGATCAGTATTATGGGATATCCATGCTACACTCATGACAAAAAATACAAGATGGCCAAGCAAACATTTGCAAAATGACCTTTATGAAGGTTAGCATGGAAGGCAAATAACTGACACAGACTCGGAATGGATGGCAGTATAAATATTTGTGCAATCCCAGCCTGCCGGGACGGCATCATTATTTCACTCATGCAGAAACAGCATGATGAATAAAACATGAGTAAAATATACTACTGTAATGAATTGATTTAAAAAAAAACAGCTGTTGGCTATCCTTGACCTTCAAAATGCTTCTTTCCCTCTATCAAGAGACTTCTCTGCAGGTAGCGTTTAGGCTAGGTGTTTCATTTTAATGAAACGGAATTCAGGTCAGGAGAAAGTGGCCAAACAAACGGAAACAAATGGAAATTTGGTGTGGAAATGCACAGGAAACAGATCTTTTCCCCCCAGATAATCCCCCTTCTTAAAGTCAGGAGGAAATTACAGTTTGTAAATGCTTCCCACAGAAGCTCTCCTTAGCATATCAGAACATCCCCCTGTGCATCTGCAGTGACAGAACCCCCCCGCCCCCCCCCCCCCCCGCCCCCCCGACGCGAGGCCGGCGTGTTTTACGCACCCCGCAGGACGAAGCCGAAGGAGTTTCCCTCTTTGTGCAGTGTGACCTCCACCGTTTTGAACACGACCCCGGAGCCTTGGAGAGCTGCAAGGAGAGCAGAGAGACCCCACATTAAGGGTCATCCACCGCCCGGGCTGGGACCCCCCATTAAGGGTCATCCAGCGCTCGAGCTGGGACCCCCCCATTAAGGGTCATCCACCGCCCGGGCTGACACACCCCATTAAGGGTCATCCACCGCTTGGGCTGGGACCCCCCATTAAGGGTCATCCACCGCTCGGGCTGGGACCCCCCATTAAGGTTCATCCAGCGCCCGGGCTGACACACCCCATAGCCAGTTACCCAGGGAAGGCACAGGAGTGCCTGAATACCACTCAGCTGCCAGAGAGAAACAAACAGTCAAAGCAAACTCTCACTCTCTCACAGATGCACCTGCTATAGACACAATGTATACTCACAGAGTCCCTCACAGATGCCCCTGCTATCGACACAATGCACAGTGTGCACTCACAGACAAAGGCACTCACAGAGGACAGAGGCACTCACAGACAGAGTCCCTCACAGAGGACGGCAGGCACTCACAGACAGTCCCTCACAGAGGACGGCGGGCACTCACAGACAGTCCCTCACAGAGGACAGAGGCACTCACAGACAGTCCCTCACAGAGGACGGCGGGCACTCACAGACAGTCCCTCACAGAGGACGGCGGGCACTCAAGACAGTCCCTCACAGAGGACGGCGGGCACTCAAGACAGTCCCTCACAGAGGACAGAGGCACTCACAGACAGTCCCTCACAGAGGACGGCGGGCACTCACAGACAGTCCCTCACAGAGGACGGCGGGCACTCAAGACAGTCCCTCACAGAGGACAGAGGCACTCACAGACAGTCCCTCACAGAGGACGGGGGGCACTCAGAGACAGTCCCTCACAGAGGACGGCGGGCACTCACAGACAGTCCCTCACAGAGGACAGAGGCACTCACAGACAGTCCCTCACAGAGGACGGCGGGCACTCACAGACAGTCCCTCACAGAGGACGGGGGGCACTCACAGACAGGCGGCAGCTCGTACTCCACCTCCAGCACCACCCGCTCGCCCACATTCTTCAGCAGGCTGATGATCTCGTCGTGCCGGAATTTGGCCAGGTTGATCCCGTTTACCGACTTAATGTAGTCCCCTACGTTCAGCTGGTCACTCCTGCGGGAGGGACGGGGGAGAGAGAGGGACGGGGGAGAGAGAGAGAGAGAGAGAGAGAGAGGGATTGGGTTGGAATGAGAGTTTAAGAATTGTGCTGTGATGAGGATGTTGCTTAAAGCATCAGTGTGCAGTGTGTGGGAGTGTTTGCGTGTGTACGTGTGTGCATGCATGAGTGCAGGTGTGTGTGTGTGTGTGTGTGTGTGCGCGTGTGTTTAAACTACATGCACCCTACCTTATGGGCTAGCAAAACAAACACCCCAACCACGCTTTGCTGTCGAGCATGTATGTGTCTCATTGACAGGATCCTACACAAACTGGCCCAATTTGCATGAGAAGCAACACCTCCACAGGACTGCATCTGCTCCGGGTCATAATATGTGAAAGTGATGCATGCTGGGAAGGCACAGTACACTTAGAGAATACAGAACCATTTTTTCAAGAGATTCCCAAGTTGTGAAGAAACAATCTGAAACATTTATTAAGGAGCTCCACCTGCAGCCAGAAGTTTGCAGGTGAGAATCCTGGCAGGTAAACAAGGATGATTTGGGTTCTGGCCTCACACTGTTCCTGGAACACCCTTAATTCAGCTGATATGAAATAAATCTAACAGAGAAAATGAATAATATGTGAAATATAAGCAATGCCTGACCAGATTATATCTGGTTTCAGCACTTTCAGAAGTGGTATCAAAGTGATTTTGCCATTCTAATGCCATTTAGCAGGCAGGGCAGCCTTATTAAATGAGTGTCACTTACAGATAAATGGCTCCAAACGAAATATAATTTTGTCCAATCAATAGGAAAACTCACTGGGCTGATAGCACTGACGCAGCAGCACGGACACTACGTCGCAGGAAACTTTGCGTGAGCAGGCAGAAACAGTGCGGGCCTACAAAAAGACATCTTCGTGCAACCTCTGTGGTAACCTTGCGGTGCCCAATCACGTGCAGCGGAGGGCCGGGATTATGCAGATTTTTATTTTCCGACCAATCACGGCACCTGCTGATTTCACTAATGAGCTCCCTCCTCTCTGGCCGAAGGCGTGTTAATTAGCGAACTCAGCGGGTGTGCTGATTGGCTGGAGTGAAGCCCTGCGTACCCCCGGCGCCCGGTGGCACACGCTCGGGCACCGTGGCGCTGAAACAGCGCGCGGGGGTGATGGCGGGGGCGGCGGCGGGGACGGTGGCGGTGCACGGGGGTGATGGCGATGGCGATGGCGGCGGTGGCGGGGGCGGTGGAGATGGCGGTGGCGGCGGGTACCTGGCGGCGATGCCCCCCTGGCGCAGGTTGGACACGCGGGGCTTGCCGTCCTTGTCGATGCCGCCGGAGACGGTCAGCCCCAGCGTGGTGCCCTCCTTCTTCATCAGCTCCACCATGCAGGAGCCCCGGAACTCCTCTGTGAGGGGGGAGAGCCGGGGGTCAGGAGGCGCAAAGGCCAAACCGCCGTCTTTCTGTCTCCACGTCCTGCCATGGCAACGGCAGCTCTGAGAGCGCCCTCTGGAGGGCAAGACTCATAGTGCCGTTTGGAGGTCTGCTGTTACAGGGCCACCCAGAGGGCTGCTCTCATACAGCCAATCAGAGGACAGCTCTCATACAGCCAATCAGAAGGCTGCTCCCATACAGCCAATCAGAGGACAGCTCTCATACAGCCAATCAGAGGACAGCTCTCATACAGCCAATCAGAGGACAGCTCTCATACAGCTAATCAGAAGGCTGCTCTCATACAGCCAATCAGAGGACAGCTCTCATACAGCCAATCAGAAGGCTGCTCTCATACAGCCAAATTGGAGACCTGCTCTCATACAGCCAGTCAGGGGGTGGCTACCATACAGCCAATCAGAAGGCTGCTCTCCTACAGCCAAATCGGAGACCTGCTCTCATACAGCCAATCAGAGGACTGCTCCCATACAACCAGTCAGGGGGTGGCTATCATACAGCCAATCAAAGATCTGCTCTCACACAGCCAATCAGTGACCTGCTCTCATACAGCCATACAAAGACCTGCTCTTATACAGCCAATCAGCACCATTACACAATCTCCCTGCACCATTTCTGCCTGGCTTGCAGACGCACACCACAGGTTCACACCACAGCTCTCTGCTGCACAGGATCCCCATGCTCTGGGTTTCTTCCTGTGTGCTGCTGCTTATTATGGATCTATTTATTCATCAGGGACAGCATGATGCTAGAAACATTCATCCCATGCAGATGCTCTGCACTGCACCCAAAGCAACAGGAGGCTAATTTCCATAGGCAGTCCAGGCTGACTGCATGGGACACTGCACATACGGTACAGAAGTATAAAATATTCACAAAACAACAAAACAAAAAAACTGAAAATAAGGACAAAAGCCATTACAGACAAATATTCCAAACAAGAAAAAGAAAAAAAAACATTCCGAACATTCCGCATAGTGACAAGCACACTTGCACAGGAAGTCACACTGAAATTATAGTGCAGCAACAGGGACCACAAGTGTCTTTTGTGTGGGAGCAGAAACTGAGCATCCTAATAACAGTCCTGTGACACGCCTCCCTCCTGTAAGAGAGACAAACAAGACAGCATCCCACCACACACACATATACACACATGGAGCTTTCACAGCCCAGAGTCGAGGTTCACCACCACAGCGAGGAAGGAGGGGTGCAGGCGTAGCGCCGCAGATCCCAAACCAAGCCCCAGAGGCCCCCATTAATCTTTGCGTCTGTTTCACCGCCGGATGGAAAGGGAGAAGGACAGCTCTGCACGCGCTCAGACCGCAGGAGGCAGCTCGGCACAGCGGGGTCGGGGCGCCGCTGTTCGAAAGAATCAGCGTTCAGGGAGTAACGCTCTCATCTGGAAGCCAGACCCCACAAAGGGCCGATTTGTGCTTTCGGTTGGCCAGGGGCGGAGACCGGTCTCCTGGCAACGCACGCGTTTCAGAAGCAATTCCAGTATGGCTGCGTAATACCTGAATCTGAAAATGACATCATACACTGTACTCAATATGTATTCATACAAAACACTAGGGGTGCGGGGGGAGTCATTTTAGCCCCTTCTATTTCCTTAATGCATTTCAGCTGCAGTGCCTGTTCAGGACAGAGTGCTGTGTAAGCTCAGCTTCAAGCCAAAGCGCTCGTAACGACGAAGTTTCCTCACCTTGGCAACACAACTGAAACGCACGGGAAAATTCTGCAAAAAAAAACCAAACAAACAAACAAAAAAAAGAATAGGTCATCATGCATAAACGTACAGTTTAGTGCAGAAGTACTGGGACTGAGACAATTTTTGTTGTTTTGGTTCTGTACTCCAGCACATTTTAAACACAAGCATGAATATGAGCTGAAAGTGCAGACCGCCAGCTTTGAGTTGAGGGCCATATTTACAGCTGTATCAGGCAATCCCTGTAGGAATCACAGCCCTTTCACACACAGCCCCACATTACAGCAGAGCCAGTAACAGCACGGGTGCACATTCTGCTGTTTCTCGCCCACCCGAGAGTCTTTGCATCATTAGTTCATACACAGGAAAGCTGACAAAAGGCCTAAAATTCTAGGTGAGTAATTTGCATTTTGGAGTCTGTTGCTGTCGTCTCTCAACAGTAGCGTCAGTTGCTCTGGATAAGAGCGTCTGCTAAATGCCTGTAATGTAATGTAATGTCAACAGGAAGGCAAAATATGTGTCAATGCTAGTAAAGCAGGCCATCACGCTACCTATGCATGCACACACGAAGACATGCACACACACACACACACATGCACGCACGCGCACGCATGCGCACACACGCACGCACAGGTGCGCACACACACACACATGCGCGTACGCAGACATGCACACGCGCACACGCACGCACGCATGTGCGCACGCACGTGCGCACACACACACACACACATGCACGCACGCGCACGAACACACGCTCACACTCGTACGCGCGCACGCACACACACACACATGCACGCACGCGCACGAACACACGCTCACACTCGGCACGCGCACACACACACACACAGTACGCGTAATGCCACTTCCCCGAGGCTACACACACTGAGCAGGGGGGCAATGCTGTTCACCCAGAACACAGCGACAGAGACAATGCAGAGGATCAAAAAAGCCATTAGCATCTGCTAATGAGTGTGGGGGGGGGGGGGGGGGAGGAAGGGCTGGGTGCAATGCAGGAGAACAGCATCCCGCTCAAAATGAAAGGAATAATTTAAAACCTGCATGAGGCTGACTGGTTTATTAATTTATAATAATTTATTAATACAGAACTGCTCTGATACTACTTTCAAAATGATAATTTAATCTAATTGCAAAATAGTAATAATAATATAACATTTATTGTATAAATTCCATCTATAGTGTAATAATTATTCTGAAGCAAAATAACACAGCAGGTTATTTTAGTAAGGAATGCACAAGACATGGAAAATGACAGTATGTGTTCAAATTTATACCTGGACCTCTATCATGAATGTGCTTTTAGTGAAGACCATTTGAAAAATGGCACCTTTAATAATTCAAGGATTATGCAGAATGCTGGGGAAAAGGGAGACTCAATTAACACTTTTTTTGGGAGTCAGTTGATGAGCAATTTTGGGAGGCGGCCAGAAAAGGTGTGTTTTCAGGTGCACCAGCCACTGAGAAGACTGGAGTAACAGTGAAAAATGACGCTGGTAGCAGCTATCTGACAATGATGAAGAACCGACCGAATTGCCATTGGAGGAAAAACAGATGAAAACTTTATCAAGCTTAATCATGAAATAGCTATTCCTATTGTCTGAGTGTGTGTGTGCGTGTGTGTGTGCATATGTGTGTGTGCACGCGCGTGTGTTCATATCAAAAACTTTCACAAAGCCACTATATTTCATTATTGAAACCCTAAAATAAATGAAAGAAGCATGACTCAGCAGCAAAATGAAGATAAAACAATGTCAGGAGCTCCCAGCTGTAGCTAATGAGATCAATTATTCATAAGGCTTACAATTTACTCCAGTGTTTCAAATGCACACCGTATATATTAGTCAAAGGGAAGTAATACACGAGCATTTTATTACTGTTCCATCAAATCCGTATCCCAGCATGCCCCTCTGCCGCGCGGCTCGTTCGGGACAGGAAGCTCTGAAAGCGGTGCTCAAACCATCGTCTCTGGGGGGCGAGTCCTGCTACCTCCCGTAGCAGGAAGAAATACGTTCTGCAAACACAGAATGACGGTCTGCCACACTGGGATCACACAACCGGTTTTATGAATGAGCGCTTTGTAAAAGGCAAAGAAGACAACGCAAGAGACACAGTCGGAAACATTGTGAATGCTGCACAACGTAATTAAACGAAGCGCGTCATGTCTACTGCAGTATGAATGTAGGTCGGGATTTCTTACACCCTAAAAACATTGGCAGTGAATTTAACTGCCCGTGAGTACTTTCTGTCATTTGTGTCATCTGTCAGTCACATGACTTAATTTGGGGGTATGGCCTTTGAACATAAAAATGTGCTGCTTGGAATCTGCTACATTTATCCAACATTGATTTACCCAATGAGCCACAAACTGCTATTCCAGCACTGTCCAGTGAGCCCTGTCCTATAAGCCTTACACTAATTCATTTTGTACTAATATATTTACATTTATCTGGAGGGTTTGACCAAAATTACATTTGTACTTTTGTAACTTTGATTCAGCCTGGTCTACAGTGTTGACACAGTCATCATATTATTAATTTTGAGACACTATAACCATCAGTGTCCCCGTTAAATATTAGGCAACAGGAAAATAGGAGCAGCGCATCAAACGCATTTCCATTTTGGAGGCCCTGACTGAACTTTCAATCATTTCCCAGTCGTATCTGTGCTGTAATTGAAAGCAGAATGGCACTTCCATTGCCACGGGCAAGTCAGGGCCTTGAGGAAGAGAGCGGAGTCCCATAGCGGGTTCACCCATGCATGACTACAGACTGAACTAATGGCTCGCGGACGTTCGTGGTGCTGCGGTTTGACACAAAATGGCGGAGGGCCTCACAGTTTCCTGCATATTCAAGACACCACAGAGACTGCGAGTCGAACCGAAGAGACAAACAAAGGAACCCCCCATGGCATAAATATCCGAGCGCCCTTTAAATCCAACCGAACAGCCATTACGACAACAGCGAGAATGATGCATGGAACAGTACATTTGAGCACATCAGGAAAAACCTTTAACACCGCCAAGTGCTGCATCTGGAGGGGCCACAAATCCCCGGGTATTTCAGTTCATTGGAAACTGAAGCAAGAGCAGCTTATTTTCAGGACTTGGTTTAAATGTGCCTCCTGTTGAAGACTAAATGAGCTAAGAGGTCCACTCATTCAGATGGGAATCTTCAGAATGATTTCCCTTGCTATGTATTTTCAATGACTGTGTGTCAATGACTTCCCGGTCTGAGAGAACATTCTCCCGGTCTGATAGAAAGGTCCCACATGTCAGCACCCCTCGCCCTGCACCCCTCCCCCCTTTCCCCCATTCCCACACCCTCCCCTCTGGTCCAACAGCTCCCAATCTCATGCAGTATTACGCCCCCAGCTGCGTATGTTCAAGGGAAGTATTTTGACAAACACAAAAATCTGGCAACCCTACACTGCTTGCCCGTGGGGTGGGGGAGAGGGGGGGTTTGCTCTGATGTGGCACCCAGCATTCGGGACATGTGCTCTGCGGAAAGTATTCTGTGGGATGGGAGTGTGGAAAGCATCAGGTACGCAAACACAGAGGAGTGTAATCATGCCTGGAAAGGAACAGAGCCTTATGCCGCAGAGATCTTTATGCAAAATGATGATGGGCTGGCTTCTCCTGCATCGTTTAATTATGCCTTTCTCACACATCTGATTCTTGGATGAACCCCCTGCACCCCATCCCCTTCATCTTCTATCTTCCTCCAGCTTTGTTCTCCTGCTGGTGGCGATTAGTGCTCCAGTGATTAAAGGAAGCCTTCCTCCGCGTAACAATGGGCTCTGAACCAGGCAGCCGTGCGTTCTGTGGCTCCGCCAGCTTTTAAAATCAACGCTCCTTCCATTCCAGCTTCAGCAATCTGCACAATTCAACAGACACAACCTGCAATTATGCTTAATTACAAACTCACATCTCCTGTTTTGTGTTCATATTATAACTGCATCGACCGCACACAGAACAAATAAAATACACCCTGACAGAGAAAAGGGAAATCATCCACAAGATAATCAGTTCCTGTCTACCAGTGTGACCCATGGTGGCACATTTTAGTAACTGAAGCAACCGTTTCAAGCTTGCTTTAATTCTTGCACCGTTTAGGATAATCTTCTTCATAAATATCCAAGCCAAGGCCCTCAAACCACACTGAGCTCATGGATAAGGCTTTTCACACCCGACCGTCACTGATGCCGAAATTGTGAAAACAGGCCTCACAATACACGCTCTTACAAAGACGCAGCATGTAATGCAAGTGTTGCCATCTTATAGCGGGTTTGATGATAGGCTGGATCACTTCACACATTACAGGCTATTCCCAATGGTTCATTCACATGCATGTGTTTTACTGTGATGCTACACACTCAGGCCAGGTAGCGACTGAGTGATAGCCCAGTGCTCGCCCAGAGCTGGCCCACAACTGGCCCACCAATACCACCATGGAATGATGCCGACGAGCCCGTCCGAATCTGGCTGCCAGAACGCAGCCTTGATGAGACCCTGTCTCAGGTGAGATATGCACCTGGGCCGCATTTGGGCCAGAATCCAAATGCTGTAATAAACCCATAAATGTGTCTGGGTCCAGTTAGGCCGGCCCTTCGGCCCAAAACTGAAAGGCCGCTCCAGTCCTTAAATGTGATTGGTTGCATCTGGGCTCATCTTGGTCCGTAATGCCACTTGCTGATGCCATAAAGGTCCCTTAAGCGCCTAAAATCAACCGAATTTGGCCCGGAATCATCCGCTATCTGCACTCAGCCAGAGTCACTGCTCTTGGCACTGAGAGGGGAAAAAAATGAAACTCCAGGGTGATTCACAATTTGACAATTTGAGCTCAGGATCCACCCCGGTGATGGTCTGCATCAGATAAAGCGAAACAGTCAAAATCACACACTTCTCTCCATGCAGGTAAAAAGATTTTTTTATTATTATTTCAAAATCACCCAGATATCAGATTAGCCACAGAAGCCATGTTGTGCCGTACAGACGCACCGCGGCGAGCTGCAGCACAAACGACACCGATTCCAGCGCCTAAAACCGTCCCACTAACCCAAGAGACATGGCACAGTGTATGTGTTGAGAATTGTCCAGACCCGTCATCAAGATGGCGGCATCATTCAAGATGGCGGCACAGGTGTTTTAACGTTTTAACGTTGTCCTCTTCTTAGCGTCTTTTATGTTCTCTTTTTGTTTTCGGTTTAGCTTATGTCTTAAAAATTGATTTTAATCGCGATTTGTTCCGTGCTACTAGCAACCGGCAGTTGTTAGCCTGGTAAACAATACAATATTAATCAAAACTGACTTAACCCACTTCAACAATGTGGCCAGCCGGGCTGCTCTACCTGTTGAGTAGCCTTGCATTATCATCTCCAGTGGTGAATAGGACAAAGGATGACGGTGGATCGGATGTTTCACTGTGGATTACCTCCTCATGCACTGTAACCATGCCCCACTCGGATGTTGCTCCATGTACAACAAACCATTGGATCACAGCGGGGTGTCTCGCTGGATTGCTTGAGTGTGATGACGTGTACCTGCGGCACGCACAGCGGCAGATAGGGACCGTGTTCTCGGCCCGGTTTGCCTCATCGGGTGTGCACAGACACAGTAGGAAATCTGTTCCAGCAAAGAAAGTTTGGATGATTTTCCTACTTCTTCTATCAGGTAACATCCACCCCAATCCAGGTCCTGAACTGACACAGCTTGAAAATCCGGATGATCTTAAAAACTGCAATGGATTACGTTTCATTCACCTAAATGTTCGCAGTTTAATAAACAAAATAGACGCAATTCGTCTCTGGGCAAAGCTGACTGACTGCGACATTATAGTTTTGTCAGAAACGTGGCTGAAACCCTCGATTTCGAACAATATGATTCACATTGATGGATATAATATCTACAGGACAGATCGCGCTAACAAAGGAGGGGGAGTAGCGATCTATGTTAAAGTAACGTTGAACTGCTCCTGTGTCGAATCGATCAGCAAACCAAAGTGCTTCGAACTGTCTGTAATTAAGTTACATCTTCCTAATGGTGCTGATCTTACAGTAGTAGGATGCTATCGCCCACCATCGGCGTCACATGAAGCTGTACGACTGCTTTCAGACTTCCTACATACGTTTTCTGACAAGGAGTATGTTTTATTGGGAGATTTAAACTGGGACTGGCTCTCCACGACCTCCAATTCATTTAAGGACATCTGCGACACTCTAAATCTATCGCAACTAATTAACTCTCCAACTCGGTTAAACTCCAAAAACATGGATAAGTCTACATTGCTTGATGTTATTCTCACAAATTCTCCACATAAATACTCTGCAGTTGGAATATTCAGTAATGATGTCAGTGATCACTGTACAGTTGCCTGTGTTAGAAACTGCAAACTACCCAAGACTAAGCCCCGTTTTATTTTTAAAAGAAATTATAAACATCTCAATGAACAAGCCTTTGCGCATGATCTGTATAATAGCGACTTGGACCTTGTTTGTGTAATGGCGGACGTTGACTTGGCGTGGAATTATTTTAAAACAACCTTTTTGGCCCTAATTAATAAGCATGCACCTCTGAGAAGATTTAGAGTTAGTGGTAAAGACAACCCATGGTTTAATGAAACCATCTCATCTTCTATTAGAGAGAGAGATAAGGCATGGGCCAAGGCTAAAAAAAGTAATGATGCCAGTGACTGGGTTCAGTATAGGGCATTAAGAAACAAATGCACAAAATTGATAAAAAATACAAAAAGTGATTACTACCTTCATTTAATAAATGAAAACCTTAATGATCCAAGTAAATTTTGGAAGTTGATTAAATCTTCATCAGGGTCTATGACACCCTCTACTCTTCCTGATCTTTTAAAGGTAAATCAAAATGAAATAAAGGGTATGCATAACATAGCAGATGCATTTAATAAGCATTTTATCAATGCAGGCTTAGCCACTCTCTCAAATCTCCCTGTAGATGGTAAAGACAGTGTAGCCACCACCCTAAGTTGCCCAGGAAATAGTTTTAATTTTTCCCCTATTTCTCCCACTCAAGTTTATAAAGCTCTATTGAGTCTTGATTGTAAAAAGTCTGCTGGTCCTGACCAAATTGAGCCTTATTTTTTTAAAATAGCAGCAGATCTGATTGCGGGACCCATTGCCTCCATTTTTAATCTTAGTCTAACCAGCGGTTTGATCCCCAGCTCCTGGAAGTCAGCATTTGTCCTTCCTTTATTAAAAGGAGGAGATCCCTCTGTTCTGGATAATTATCGCCCTATTTCCAGACTATCCGTTATAGCTAAAGTATTTGAATCCCTAGTAAACGAACAGCTAAAACATTTTTTGTCTGATAATAAAATTTTAAGTCAAACTCAGTCAGGTTTTAGACAAGGGCATAGCACTATAACTGCAGCCATATCAGTTACAAATGATATTATTACTGCTCTGGATGATAAAAAATCATGTGCTGCGCTTTTTATTGATCTATCCAAAGCGTTTGACTCAGTGGATCATGGTCTTCTCCTGCAAAGACTCAATTGTATAGGATTTAGTAACCCTGTGCTAAGTTGGTTCTCAAATTATCTGACAGGGAGAACTCAGTGTGTGTCTATTGACAATTATAATTCTGTACCTCTAACCGTAAAGACGGGTGTTCCGCAAGGATCTATTTTAGGGCCGATTTTATTTTCTATTTATATAAATGATCTTGGGGTAGGATTAAATCCAGCAAAGGTACACCTTTATGCAGATGACACAATTATTTATACTATAGCGCCATCTTTAAAAGTGGCAATGGATTCCCTACAGACTGCTTTTAATTTACTGCAGATGTCACTTGTTAATTTAAAATTGGTTTTAAATTCTAAAAAGACTAAATTTATGATTTTTTCACGTTCCCGTTCATCACCCACTGACTGTACAGTTCAAACACTAGATGGTACTCAGCTAGAGAGGGTTAGCTCTTACAAATATCTCGGCATTTGGATTGATGACAAGATGACCTTTAGCGTCCATATTGATAGCCTTCTAAAAAAACTTCGACCAAAGTTAGGTTTTTATTTTCGTTTAAAAAAATGTTTTCCTTTTACTGCTAGAAAAAGATTGGTTCAAAGTACTTTTTTGTCAGTATTAGACTATGGTGACGAAATTTATATGCATGCATCTTCATCTCTGTTGAAAAAACTGGATGTAGTCTATCATGCTGCCCTGCGGTTTGTAACTTGTGCAAGTGTACATACGCACCATTGTAACTTATATGAAATGGTTCAATGGACTTCATTGTATTCAAGGAGAAAAACCCATATGTTAATTTTTATTTTTAAAGCTTTACTGGGTAAACTACCGCAGTACATATCCGGCTTACTGAAATATTACTCCAGTAGCCATAACACTAGATCCTCAGAGAAAATTCTCCTCATGGTCCCAAGTATTCGAACAGAACTGGGTAAATCAGCCTTTTCCTTTCATGCCCCGCATGTCTGGAATGAGTTACAAGGCATTCTTAATCTGAAATCCTTACCCTCTCTTGACATGTTTAAAAATATGTTAAAATCAGTTTTTACGGAACAATGTTATTGCTTTTAGCAACAAGTGCCTTTTTAGCTCCTGATCCTTGTATGTCTGTTTTATTTTTTTAATTTATTTATTTATTTTTATATATTTTTATTTTTTTATTTTTTTTTATTATTTTCTTTGGTATGTTTTTAATATGAAACTTTTATTTTCCTGCTGCCATCTTGACCAGGACTCCCTGGCAGAAGAGATATTGTATCTCAATGGGACCTTCCTGGTTAAATAAAGGATAATAAATAAATAAATAAACTGGAACATCTGTTTGGTACTGGGTTGCCAGAAGTCTGGTTTTCGACCACTAATATCTGGTTTTTAATTATTTCTACAGGTCCTGACAGGACAATGTAAGGTCCGGTTTGAGTAATAGATGGAAGGAATTGACCGGTAATTTATAACGAATTAGCACGTCGTTGACTCCCCGGTCTGATAGAACAGCATCAGCCGAACTGACATCCAGAACCGAAATAATATCCACCCCCACGCCCCCTCACCCCCCTCACCAACCCCCCGCCCCCCTGACCACATTTGCAATTACACTTCCAGCTGTGAATGGCTGGTTTTGACTATTTCTAAATCTGGCAAACCCTATTTTGGTAAAATTGCTATGCATGACTCAGCTTTGATGAGTGATTAAACTAACTACAGAGGGTCTGGCCTCACAGTGCTTGAATTTGAGGGTCATGTTCACATATTCACAGCACTAGAAGTCTTTGTGTTCCTTCTGAACTCACAGGGTGTCCCACGCTTCACTTGCGAGGCCTTAATTATTCTTAGGCCCGAGAAAACTTGAATGGCTAGGGAACAGAATTAATAAGCAGCTTCATAATTTTGATTTGATTGTTTCGTGGTTGAGTTTGGGTCATTCAAATTAAGGACAAATGCTCAGGAGAATGAAAAACCACCAGCTTTTAAAAAATTGACAAAAGGACAAAGCACACCACATTTAGACTGAATTGAAATGCTGTAAAAGTTCAGACTGTGGGGTAAACTATAAAGGCTTGATGTGCTTCATGTCATTGATGAAATTCACATTTCTCTGAGGTTAACAAGGAAAAAATGTATTTCAAAATTTCTTCAACATAGTATGAAAAACTCATTTTACAAAATGTATCTGAAATGTCACACAACCGTATCGACTGATGAATAACGTATTGAGAAAGAACACTACTCTACACATTTGCAGAGGGGGGGTTTGTTGACTTTGTACATCATTTTATTCATGATTCTGAAATGAGGCCAGAAGACACCTCCTGGGATGAACCTTTCACTAAAGGGGGTCCTTCCAGGTGGGAGGACTTTCAACTGGTACCACTGGTTTAAAAATCATTACTCAGGAGAAAACCATAATAATCTGCTATAAGGCCACCCAAAATGGGCTTTAGAATGCAATGGAACAAGACACAAATACATTCACACGTATGCCTGCAGCCTTTGAGTCCCTCAAAGGGGATCTTCAAAGCCACAGGGCTCAGGGCTGAGTCACAGAGGCAGCCAGAAATTCCATTTTTAAACGATGTTTTCTTTGTTACCACACTGCCGTGTCGTGATTTACTTTCTGCCGTCAGATGCTGAGATGGGATGAGCCTCGACACAAGAGGGCCATTACGTAAAAGGTTGCCCCGGCTGACGAGAGTGGACAGAGCACCACAGGGAAAGGGTCAGGGGGTCAAAGGTCAAGGTTCAGAGGTCAGGGGTCAGGTGTCCTTACCTGGGATACTCTGTCTCCTGACGGCCAGTGCCCCATCTGACGGCCTGGAGAGGCTGGCGGATTTTGAGTACGGCCCCTCATCTGGAGAACGCAAGGGAACCAAATGTCAGCCATAGGAAGACCAGGCACACCACCCGATTACATCATCAGGCGTTTTCACCAATGACCACGGGCAGTCAGGGTTACAGCCTCCTTATGGCAGAGAGAGAGAGAGAGAGATGCTCCACACCTCCATCTCCACAAATTCAGTTCACTTTTAATCTGCAAAGCGCTGTTCTGGTTTTTACAAAGACAGTCACAAAGAGGCTTTACAGAGGAAAGAGAAAAAACGGAAAACAGGACAAAAAAATCAGATCTGAACCCCCAAAAATGAAATGAAAAAGTGAGGTTAAAAAAAAAGAAAAAAATTCTCAAGAGGGAAGAAAAATATTCAAACATTGGCAAGAAAAAATGGGAAGAAATCTTGTGAGGAGCCTGGCTATAGAGGGGTAGCCCATCCTCCACAGGCCTGGTGCCAATAGGAAAGCTAGGCTAATGACTTTAGGGTCATTATAACTAGAGGGAAAAGAGCCATCACTCACACCACTCACTGAGGTGGACAGGCACTCTGGTCATGGCAGTGTACTGAGCTCAGTCTATAGAGTGTGTGGACAGATATGAGTATGCAGAAGTCCGCAGTCATTCAGCACTTCCAAACACAGAGCTGAGGACGGAGATCTGCACATTTCTCACAGAGATAGTCATCTTGACAACACTTGCCTGAGGAGGCTTTTTTTTGAGGTGCCAGAAAAATACATGTGGTGACTCTGTATCTCCTGGAAAAAGTGCATCAGACCTGACAAAATCTGCCAGAGGCTATGGTCCTCCTGAGGCTATGGATTGGCTATAAAGAAACACAACCTCCACAATGACCACTTTATATAATTTATACCTCTTAACCCTTTAAAGGTGTAAGATCACAAATGTGTGATTAGAATGTGGTCTTAACTGAACATTCTAATGCTGATGTCACAATCACTGCTGGAAACTGAAAGCGATGGAGTTCTAGAACACTGACTCAGTGTTCTTTTTTGAAAAAAGATTCCAAAAGTGGGTTAAATCAATCTCTTTTATAACTGTGCTGCAGGTCGACTACAGTCCCTCGACACAAAATTAGCGAAACTGAGTTGGACAAGTCATAATTTGCTACCCCTGCAGGTTACCACTAGAGTCTGACATTGCACCTTGTCTGTGAAAAATAGGGCCAATGATCTGAGGCTTTCTGAATCCCTGAAGGGTTAAAGAGTAGATCCCATTTAAGAAGTATTTCATACGGCGACACACTACCATCCACAGGGCTTAAGAATAGTTCACAGCTATGCGTAGAACACACATATCCACATATTTCTCCATATGACACTGGCTCTGTCCGGCTTCAAGATCAATTGTGTGCTACAGTGGTGCCCAAAAGTGTAGTTATGGTACAGTGAAACTGGTTATTTTTGCAATATATTTGGATTTCAGATCAAAAGATGAAGATAATTTTAGATTTGAAAGACAAGAATATCCTTTTTGGGGAGCACTGTTGTCTCAGTTTTTAAAAGGGCTTGTCATCTTTGCACAAGCTTTTTAATGCCAAGTGCAAACCAACCTTAACGAAACCGTTAGTTTTTGAACCAAGGAGTTAAATCAAGGGAAGAAGCCTGGGCTCAGCATGCAGGCACACCCTGACACAGCATACCAGAACCACACGTACATCAGAAACTACCCTCATCACTGAATCACCCTGACACAGCACACCAGAACCACACGTACATCAGAAACTACCCTCATCACTGAATCACCCTGACACAGCACACCAGAACCACACGTACATCAGAAACTACCCTCATCACTGAATCACCCTGACACAGCACACCAGAACCACACGTACATCAGAAACTACCCTCATCACTGAATCACCCTGACACAGCACACCAGAACCACACGTACATCAGAAACTACCCTCATCATTGAATCACCCTGACACAGCACATCAGAACCACACGTACATCAGAAACTACCCTCATCATTGAATCAATGGCAGTCGTTTGATGTCGAAAGTAGGAGCACAACGTAAAATCCAAAGGTGGAGGAAGCCAAGGATCGGTACTTCCTGTGAAGGCAAAGAAAATAAAATGGCCGAGCAGCAGGGGTGGGTAAGCCTGGCGGGTCTGTTAACGAGCCCGTCCCAGGATGCAGTTAAAACACCGTCAAGTGCAGCGGCAGCTCAAGAGGAACTGAGGCCCCGGACAGCTGACGCGTTGCCGGAACATTCCAGGAAGGATACACACCAGCGCTGTGAGGACCTCATACGGCAGACCCGGCTCGTCTCACTAGGCTGTTCCAGTGGTCGAGCTGAGGGGGGTGGATGGGGGGGGGGGGGGGGGGGTGGGGGGACTATCGGCGAAATTCCGGCGGAGGCTAGCTGGGTAACGCAGGCTCCTTCCTGGGGTAGCGCTCTCTGCGACATCGTTCCCCTGTCCCGAGTCTCAGGGCGCTGCTGCATCTGACTGGGCTCTGCGTCAGTCAGCGTCCCAGAAGAAGACAGGACTCAGAGCCGTCTGGAGAGAGCAGTGAGTCAGCATTATCATGGCAGGCACGAGTGAGAAATATTGCCGGGGAAAATAACGTGCCCGGTGAATATGCTTCACAGGCTGTTCCGTGCCCGGTGAATATGCTGCACAGGCTGTTCCGTGCCCGGTGAATATGCCGCACAGGCTGTTCCGTGCCCGGTGAATATGCCGCACAGGCTGTTCCGTGCCCGGTGAATATGCTGCACAGGCTGTTCCGTGCCCGGTGAATATGCCGCACAGGCTGTTCCGTGCCCGGTGAATATGCCGCACAGGCTGTTCCGTGCCCGGTGAATATGCCGCACAGGCTGTTCCGTGCCCGGTGAATATGCTGCACAGGCTGTTCCGTGCCCAGTGAATATGCTTCACAGGCTGTTCCGTGCCCAGTGAATATGCTTCACAGGCTGTTCCTTGCCCGGTGAATATGCTTCACAGGCTGTTCCGTGCCCGGTGAATATGCTTCACAGGCTGTTCCGTGCCCGGTGAATATGCTGCACAGGCTGTTCCGTGCCCGGTGAATATGCTTCACAGGCTGTTCCGTGCCCGGTGAATATGCTTCACAGGCTGTTCCGTGCCCGGTGAATATGCTGCACAGGCTGTTCCGTGCCCGGTGAATATGCTTCACAGGCTGTTCCGTGCCCGGTGAATATGCTTCACAGGCTGTTCCGTGCCCGGTGAATATGCTTCACAGGCTGTTCCGTGCCCGGTGAATATGCTGCACAGGCTGTTCCGTGCCCGGTGAATATGCCGCACAGGCTGTTCGGAGATCTTGGCTGACAGCTTTTTTAAAAATTCAGTCAAGGTCAGTCATATTCGGTTTTTCTAAGGATTCTAAAATCAAGATAATGTACAGTACCCTACATGCTGGAGCATCCAGGCTTAGACAGTGACTTCTTCAGTATACCTGTATGCTATGGCTATAGAAAACGCACATGGATAAAACCATAGTGGAATGAATGCTTACTGTAAAATGTGTCATAGCACCATTATTCATGCTAACACAATTTCAATTCCTTTTTTTTTCTTCCATTTTCCACTTTCTCTAGAGCCGTGGAAATGTCCAAAATAGTGTATGTAACCCACATTTTCTAACTGCTAAATTTTACCTAAATGTGCTGAGGAGCCTTTCAATCAGGCCTCTGTGAAGAATGCTTTGAATGTTTATGAGAAGTAACTTCCATCAGAGGGAGGGGGACTGGGGGGGGGGCGGTTTTCATGCAGGATCACCCCTAAAGAGCCCGTCCTCCATCTGAGCAGCGCACTCAGGGGGGTGGCATAAAAGCAGGCTAATGGAGGTGGGGGGGGGGGGTGGGACACGGCACTGGCTGAATGCGACATGGAGAACATTCATACAGTAGCGCTGGGAGAGGAGGGGAAGAAAGTGTGTGTGTGTGTGGAAGAGAGAGAGAGCTCAGAGAGAGAGAGAGAGGGAGAGAAGGGGAGAGAAAGAGAGAGAGAGAGAGAGAGAGAGAGAGAGCACGCTCTGGGCTTTTTTCCCCCACATCACTCTCTGGTGTGTTTCAGTCCCCTTTCAGAAAGTGTGTGTGTGTGTGGAAGAGAGAGAGAGCTCAGAGAGAGAGAGAGAGGGAGAGAAGGGGAGAGAAAGAGAGAGAGAGAGAGAGAGAGAGAGAGAGAGAGAGCACGCTCTGGGCTTTTTTCCCCCACATCACTCTCTGGTGTGTTTCAGTCCCCTTTCAGAAAGTGTGTGTGTGGAGAACTCCATCTCCATGATTCAGGGAAAAGCCCCGGGACACTGGGGGGAGGGGTGGGGGGGGGTCTGAGTGCTGGCTGCTTTACGGTGCAGGGGCCTGACAGGCCCCCGTTGGGGTTACGAGCGTTTTAAGCTGGGGGGGGGTCTGAGTGCTGGCTGCTTTACGGTGCAGGGGCCTGACAGGCCCCCGTTGGGGTTACGAGCGTTTTAAGCTGGGGGGGGGTCTGAGTGCTGGCTGCTTTACGGTGCAGGGGCCTGACAGGCCCCCGTTGGGGTTACGAGCGTTTTAAGCTCACGTGGGTGACGGGCCGGTGCTCTGTCTGCGCGCCACACTGAGCACTAGGAGCGGAACAGAAGAGCACGCACTGTAACAGCTGAGGGGCTGAAGTGGGGAGTGAGACGCCAGTACAGGACTCATCCCGCCCCCTCGGGACTCACCCCACCCTCTCAGGACTCATCCCGCCCTCTCAGGACTCATCCCGCCCTCTCAGGACTCATCCCGCCCCCTCGGGACTCACCCCACCCTCTCGGGACTCATCCCACCCTCTCAGGACTCATCCCGCCCCCTCGGGACTCACCCCACCCTCTCAGGACTCATCCCGCCCCCTCAGGACTCATCCCACCCTCTCAGGACTCATCCCGCCCTCTCAGGACTCATCCCGCCCTCTCAGGACTCATCCCGCCCTCTCGGGACTCACCCCACCCTCTCAGGACTCATCCCATCCCCTCAGGACTCATCCCGCCCCCTCGGGACTCACCCCACCCTCTCAGGACTCATCCCACCCTCTCAGGACTCACCCCACCCTCTCAGGACTCACCCCACCCTCTCAGGACTCATCCCGCCCTCTCAGGACTCACCCCACCCTCTCAGGACTCATCCCGCCCTCTCAGGACTCACCCCACCCTCTCAGGACTCACCCCACCCTCTCGGGACTCACCCCACCCTCTCAGGACTCACCCCACCCTCTCGGGACTCATCCCATCCCCTCAGGACACATCCTCGTTCCTCGATGGTGGAATACAAATAAAAACACAACTGGTACTTAAGGACCTAAATTCACCTAGTTTTTAAACCAGACATACAAAACTTCACCTCCTTAAGTTTTACAATTGCTATGTTAATGCTTGTGATATAATACAAGATATATAATTCTTACCTAGTTTCAAGAGTCTCCATTGACTTAACTTCATTGGAACTCCAGCTTCTATGAGACCCTATTATACTGACTTAATTCAGATGGATCACTTGATACTGTACGTGCTAAGCGTCCAAAATACTGGCATGCTCCAGGCATAAATACAGTTAACACCGGCCACACATAATAGCAATTCCCACAATAAAAACTCTGCTCCAATCCAAGATAAATGAAAGGGGAATAAAACAATGTGATGAAAAAAGTTTGGGGCCAAATATTCAACACAAACATAAAATATAATTCAGCATAACGTCAGAATCTGACTTACATTGAATTCCAGTTACAGAAGAACACCTATAAATCCTACCAATAATACTTGCGCGATGTGTGAATCCAATACTGTCAGTACTGGGCCTGCATCTCTGCATTGGCTTACTGTACATAAATGGAAAAACTGCAATGGGCATCACTGTCGCTGCAGATGAAGGTGCGTGCTGTTCACACTGGTGCATTGTGGGTAGGAAATGAGAGCATGGCTCGAGCCTTCTGGCTGACACTAGGAAATTAGGAAAGAATGATCCACGACTACTCTTAAATCAGCGAAGAACACCAGGAAGATGGAAGACGTAACAAAAGCGTCTCCTTGGTTCTGCAAGCCCTCAACCCATCGTTTGTCACATCGCGGGAGCCTGCATTAAAAATGTGCATGTTCAGTTTCGTTTTACACTCCCCCCCCCCCCCCACAAGGACACGTCTCTCAGAGGCCTGCCTGTGGGGGAAGCGGCCCCAGCGCTTGCAGGACAGGTGCAGCGGTTTTTAATGAGGTGCGGAGGACGGGGGCCCAATCGGAAAAATTCCCAGCTCGCCCAGGTGGCCTGCGGATCGACCAAACCTCCGCTCCCTTTCGTTTGGGTCAAGCAGCCCTCGGGGTGGGGCCGGCGCATTATTAAAAAGGAGATGATGTACGAGGGCTTTAAGGGAAAGGGGAAGAGGCCGTGGAGCACTTGCATACTGAGTACTGTTAAGAGCATGCTGCAGGCACACAGCAAGGTCTCTGGGTTTACAGCAGCCAATTACAGGACTCCAAACGCACGCGTCTGATGATGACATCAGGGAGACGATGCAATAATACATCAATCTTTAATTCAGCACAGTCCTCCAAATATAATTACGAGTTTGACGTTAACACAGGGAACAGAACTGAAGAGTATTCTGGAGGTACACGTTGGCAGCAGCCTGTATGTGCCTCCAGTCTGCATGTACTCTCTGCCTATACCCCAGTCTTACCTGCCGACTGTTCGCTAACTGAAGGCGTCTGGTGAGAGCGGCTCTTTGTTGAGTTTGTGAGGCGGAAGCCAAGGCATCAGTATATGGACCAATCAGAATGAAGCCTGGGGGAGCCATTACATTATAATTAGTATTTTATTACTATTATTATTATTATGCATGGTGGCGCAGAGGGTAGCACCACACAGAAAGAAGATCTTGGGTTCATCAGGGAGCTTGCATGTCCTCCCCGTGTCCGTGTGGGTTCCCTCCGGGTACTCCAGCTTCTTCCCACAGTCCAGAGACATGCAGGTAGGCTAATTGGAGACTCTAAATTGCCCCTAGGTATGAGTGTGTGAGTCAATGGTGTGTGTGCCCTACGATAGATTGGTGATAGATTCCTCTCTCTCACCCAATGCACTCTGGGATAGGCTCCAGCACCCCCCGTGACCCTGACCAGGAATAAGCGGGTATAGATAAAGGATGGATGGATTTAATTATTATAAAACCCACACATTATTTGTATGTCACAATACAATTTGATAAGATAATCCACTAGATGAGAATGATTTGTTTCCATATCACTGCAGCAGCTAATCATATCAGACTAAATGATAACACTTTCAAAATTGCCAGGGCTTGTTGGCTATCTTCCTGGAGTGACTTGTGCCTAAATTCTGTAAGGTGTTATTCTACTGGCTCATTAAAAATAGTACCATTCTGATCATATAAATGAAATACACCATTCAATGGCTGCAGAAATGCCTTGCAGGAATAAAAACTGCTGATATGGACATTAAGTCCGGCAGTGAGCTGGCAGGACACTGAGAAAGCCACATACAAACTCTCCAACCACCAAATGACCTGCAATTATTCTCATTATGAACACGGTTTGGGCGGTTGGGTGTGGGGGGGGGGGGGGGGGGGGGGGGGCGCTGTAAAAGAGCGGTTTGACTCACTGCTGGAGCTCACAGCCCCCATGTATCACTCAGCCTGTCGAGCCGCGTCAGGTCCCCAGCACCCCTAAATCTCCCCCCAGCCGTCAATCACGCGCATGCTCCTCCCCTTTTATGAGAGATCTGCAGGCAGTCGGGTTGTTCTGGGGGGGGGGGGGGGCAGTGCGGATTAGAAATTCACGCTGGGGTGGGCAATATGATAATCTTGTATCTCCGCTGGTACAATTTCACACTTTTCATCCAAATCCTGGACTTAAAACATTTATTAGCAAGGGGGACTCTGGGTTCGATTGCAAACCAGCCACCAAGGTTAACGGAGTTGCTTGTTTTGAAAAGCCTTCAACGGCTGTAAACATATTTCAACCAGCGGTGATGAATTTCATCACTGTACTCAAGTAGGATGCAGTAAACATGATATCCAGGATCTTATTCATATTCAGCATGAGAAAATACACTCTCAAAACAGACGTGCTAAAAACAACACGTACCGTGTCTATAACACACCTCCATGTCTAGTTCGGCAAACACATTTTGCGTTAGGCTACCTTCCACATAGTCTGTGTTAAAAAGACCCCCTTTGCAAAAAGTTTCCCTTATGACATAAAATGTGTTGAAAGTAACACAAAAGGAGTAACACATAAATTGTGTTGGACATTAACAAATCTTTTTTGAAAGTGTAATGATGTGTCAAAGTGAATCAGCAGTAAATGATGCTGATACCTGTAGCACACTTATGTGCAAGTGTATCTGTAAACAATGCACAATACTGTGCTACAGTACACACACACGCGCACACACACACTTCAATGGTCTTGTTTCCTGAACAGCATAATAAAGCATTTATTTCCGCTGGGTGCTTTTAAACAAAGGCGTTGTAGCTGAACCATATTTACTCAGATGCACTCCCATCTTCTATGCACACTATGCCATTAACACAATTTAACGAGTACATTTCAGCAATTCCAAACTGCTCTAAGTATGGACGACCAGAAATACACCTTCATTAACTCTTCGCAGTATTTCGCGTCAACATTTTGAGAGAGACAGCCACCATTCTCAAAACAGCCCAAAAAGCGATGCTCTTGGAGGGGTGTTTTCTGGACTGAGCGTGCGGGGGTCCACGTCCATCGCACAGGTAAAGGTAATCCCGCGGGCGAGCGACACGCTTCTTTGCGCGAGGGCTGAAAGTGGCGCGGCGGTCTGAAATCAGGTCTGAGAGCAGGCGAGCAGACGCCCCGCTTCGCCGCTCCGCTCGCGCGAGCAGATTAGCCGGCTGCGAACACAAATCACGTTTTATCTCCCATAAAAAAACTGCAGCGGATTGGAACGGAGGAGGAAGGCGCGAGAACTAGAGGAAACGAGCGAGAGGAATAACGAGTGAGCGAGCTCGTCGCAATCTCTCGCCGCTTCGCACGGAAGATCCGGGGCCAGGGGACTGCAGACGTTCCTACGCAACGAGCTGTTATGGCTCTGTTTACTCCAGACAAATCGCTCATCAACGGGAAATAAAATCCTCCTGATCTTGATCATGCAGCTGGCATTTTATTGCCTCGCATTATGAGGAACACAGATTTACAGCGTGTAAGGCTGGAAACGCGCTCGATTTAAATTGCGCGAACGCGCGTATGCAAAATGGCTGTCGCGCGTATCCTGCGGTCATTCAGAGCCTCCTTTGGTCACGTCCTCAAAAATTCACGCTACGCGTCTGCAAGGTGCAGTACCAGGGTAACCCACAGGGGCAGTATACATTTTATGCCCAATGACGTTACTGACGCTAGGAAGCCAGGAAGGATGGCGGGATCATTTGAAGACAAAGCCATGATCTTTCCCCTAGTGGACATACCTTTTAAACCTCCAGTCAGACAGAAATTAAGCAGGCAAGTATGAGAACAACATCGCCCGGGACGCGACCCCTAAACCTGCACGTAGCGCATGATTATACAAGTGTGTTTCCACCCTCAGCAAACAAGGGTTAGAAACCGTGGTTTCCAGTTCCTTGTGAGCCGTAGGAGTTTATAACCATATGGGTTTTGTTTGTTCTTCGGATAAAGTATCAGAAGACAGTGCAACTGCCCAGGATGCAGTTTATCTCGTTCTTTTATCTTGTCCTCCATTAATCTTGCTACAGTATGTTTAATCAGCATTGCAGGCGTAGGCTACACGTGTCCTCCACTTTGTAAGTGACTGGATAAGAGGACCTGATGAATTATGCAGAGTGAGGAATGGGGCCGTCGTACACAAGAGCAGGAGAGTCACTCCAGGATGGGCAATTTTAAGCACTCAGATGTTGCCGTCCAAATGCTTTAAGGCACCAACGAAACGTCCCATCTACTTAGCAGGGCAAGCAATAACTAAAAGCTTCCTTGAACAGAGCATTATTAAACATTGTGGATGAACATCTGACTTTATTGTTGTTGACTCCTGAACAGGAGCCTACGGATGCAGAATAGGAATGGAAAATAAGAATATTTAATAATTCATTTTCTTAACCGTCCTATTGTCCCCTCTGGGTCAAAAATGACAGCGATGGGAATCCCTCAGATTGATTTTTTTATTTTTCATCATGCTCTGGAGGGGAACCACGGATGTCCACACTCTCCTGAATCAGCAGTGGGGTGCATGCAGGTAGGTGGCTGTGGTTGCAGATAATTCCAAATTAGAGAAGGGGTTGGACACGTGGGACCCTCATGGGTGCCTAATTTATATTTTGAAGAATAAAAAAAATCATCGTCATAATTATACATTATTACATGAATTACCTTCCATCTTAATGTAGCAGGACAGCGGCTCACTAGCCAAAAAACAAACACAAACTCCAACCTGTACATAAACTTTTCAAAGCATGGGAATAAATGGCAAATCAACTTGGTCCTTGTGGAAATGACCACCATCTTGAAAAAGGCAGTGCAGCAAATGCATCACACCACTTTACAAAGACAGCATAAATAGTTACAGAGCAGAGACTGTGGCCTGTGACTGCATGGACTGACCTTCATTATTCATATAGAGTCGAACGATCATGTCACAGTCTAATACTTTCCACTTGAATCTAAAACCAGTCCATCTTAGACAAAGAGACCTTGTATTCTGTACTTCGAAAGTCTGTCAAGAGTAGAACTGCATTTTCCTGCCTGACATTGTCCTGTGCAGACCAGAGAAAAAACATGCTAGTACCTGTAGATGGTGGGGTTTGAATAGGATCAGGTACAGGGTATCATTTGCATGCATAAGAATTCTACAGTATGTGACTAAATGCCCACTACAAAGGCCCAGGCAACAGCAGGCAGTAAAATTCGGAGATTACACCAGAACCAAAACAGCAGCCTGTTAATTATTATCCACGATGATCATTAATCTAAAAAAAAAAAAAAAACTTGCACTGCGAAGTGTTTACTTTCTTGCAAGCTGCCATGTCAGTGACCCCCTAATGTAGTTGTGATTAAGGGCAGGTGCAAGATTAAAGCCCCAGCATTTCATAAAATACAGTGATGTGCTCTCTTGCCAAGGAGGTATTTTAATCATATGGTAATAATTTCCGTCCACCATTTTATTCTAAATCAATTCCCGCCCTCACAGCTTTACCTATAAAATATATACGACGGAGTCTATCCGTTTCCCTTCCTCTGTGGTCTGGCCTCTCCACACTTCGCCCAAACGGACATTCATTTAGGGGTTATTTTATTACCTGCTGATCTGGTTATTATGGGTACTGGTTCCGTTCAGTTTAGCCACTGCAGGAACTTCAGGAATCAAACTTGAGGCTCCTGCTATAACATCACCATGGAAACATATTTTTCACATTTAAAAATATGTTTCCATGTAAATGTAAATGTAAATGTAAATGTAATGTAATGTAACATTTACATGTACCTGTAAACTGGCCTCACCATGATGTGTCAAACACAATATTGCCTACCTAAATATGTTTCACCTGGGCATATTCATCTATTTAGGGCAGATGTAAACTAGAACTACATTTCTCAATCGCAGACTAACGCTGACATCCATATTCATTGACAACTGTAGAGCAATTCAAAAGGGGGCCGTTTAAAAATGTGGTAAGCTTTATTTGTTTGTTCTTTGTGAGATTGGCTCACCTTACATTTGGCTTTGCTGAAAGAAGGCGTGTCCTGAATATTCTGCTCTTCATGTGGCAGATTCACGCATTTATCGTAAGTTCGTGTTTATACAGATAAACACAAAGTGTGTAGGGGTGATGTTACACTATAAATCAACGTGAACTCAAATGTAATCATGTAAATACACATTGCACACACTGCTATCTGTGATAAGTTGGCGACCTGTCCAGGGTGTATTCCTGTCTCTCGCCCGATGCAGGCTGGGATAAACTCTGCAACCCAGGATACAGTAAGTGTGGTTAGGTAACGGATGGATGGATGGACAGAGTGCTAATAGATACTGTATAATCGGAGTGGCCTTTATTAGGAATACCTATTGATTAGGACCCCCTTCTGCCTCCAGAACAGCCTGAATTCAACATGGTGCTGGATGTGAACGTTAGGGCTGATCAGCTGAATTTTCTGTTTTGAGACTTTTTATCAAATATCACTTTTAAGGTAGTTTTTTGTGATTCATTTTAATATGAATGGCGGGGGGAATTATTAAGAATATAATTGAGACTTGAAACACCGTGAGTAGGCGACATTGTAAGGCTCAGCACGTGGCTTCCGGTCTCCCTGTGCACTCTGACGCAAGAGATTTCTGTGTCAATGGAACAAAGCAAACGGCAGCAATTTGTTTCAGCCTTAACGTGCTCTGGTGATAAGACATCAGAAGTATTTACTTCTTTATTTATTTGTGTTCAGGCATTCATTGTCACACCGAGCCTTTCGCTCTCGCTCTCTCTCTTTCTCCGTGTAAAAGCGACGTCAGCTCCACTGGAAGAGACGAAGAGACCTCTCCGCTCTGCGCGCCACGAGACGGCATGAGCCGCAGACGCGCCGAGCGATTACGCTGCGTCAGAGCGGCCTGAAGCGCAGGAGCGAGGAAGCGAAGCGGCGGCGCTGTCGCGCTCCGCGCTGGAACACGCGAACCGAAACTGCGCGTGCTCGAGGAGAAAACGCAAAGTGACCGTCCGCGGTTTAATGCGGTGGCTTTTCTGCCTGATTGTATGGCGCTTGGCATGGCAGCACCTTCACCCGGATATTCCTAGTAGTGTGGCAACCGTAAAAAAAAAAAAAAAAACGGTTGCTTGGATGCAGCGCGGCATGACTTTGATTGATAGCTCTGCAGTCAGTTCAGCGCCTCTGACTGGGCGCGTGCAGACAGCAGCAGCAGCGGTGGGAGGGAAAAGAGGTTTGATGCGGCGAATCACATCACGGTCCAGCAGCACTGCCAGCAGCTCAGAAAGAGAGCACTTTCACTCTCTATGATAACAAGAGAGCGGATTAAACCAAGAGGCCCAGTGAAGATCGGGAGGAGGATGATTCTCACTTTCAGCATGGGTAGCACACTAACATTAGCTGGCTACAACTCTGAGATGGGCTACAGCAGTGTTTGGTTGAAGGAATAATAAAAAATAAATAAATAAAATAACAATAGCTTTAAAACAGGTGTATAGCAACCTTCATACAGTTAAATGCAGCTCGAAGTTATTTCCAAGCGTAATACAATAAAATAAAATATAAAAGATAAAATATAGGTAGCACAGAATGACAACATTTTATATAATGCAATGTGACTGTGACTGCAGCTGTGGGCTAAACTGACATGTTTCGGGGCAATCTTTCAATGACCCTGCATTAAGGCATTAGCAGCTTATTACATCCGTGCATGCTTTTTAACCGCTGTAAAACTGTTAATCCATTCAGTGACTGAATGGAGTCATTACTGATATGGATGGGTTAGACGGCTACTCTAAGCAATAGGCTGGGCTGCAGCTGTATGATATTGACAACACTGTTGTAGGAACATGTCCGCATACATAATCAAGCAAGCAGAACAAGCAGTATGCACAGGAACCATGCTAACCCCCCTTTCTGCAGGAACAGTAGCAACAGTAGGTGTGTTTAGAATAGTCATAAAGGTCAATAATTCAGCTTGCCTCCTCCTGGTTTTACTGTAGGGGCATTACCATTCTGAGCTGAACCAAGCCATGCTCTATCCCTCCGTACCTTGGGAAGTCATGGGAAGTTCTTCTTCAGCAAACACCTGGATTTTCGGTCTTTTAAACCCAAATTTCACACACAGATTTTCACTTTTCAGTGTATGCCATAAAATGATGGGAGTGACTAAAGTACTGGAAAGGAGTCCTCTGCAGTGGTATGAGATCACAAGTGATCACAAGAGATCACAGGAGATCACAAGTGATCACAAGAGATCATGAGGAAGCCACCAGAGACCACATTTACAGTGCTCTCCCAAAGCCATTAAAACTTGTGTAGTAAAAAAAAAAAAAAATTGAGCAAGAAGCGGTTAACAAGCAGAACCGCAGGATGGTAAATTAGCTGTTTCAAATAATAATAAAAAAACATGAATAAAATCAATGTGGGTGTTTGCAGTACCGTGTACTGCATGTTAGTTACATTTTTTACTGGAGGTAAGAGAGCGAGCTGTTTATGAACTGTAGCTGTCCGCTCCAGAACATGACATCACCCCTGAAGCCCAGATAGCAGTGCTAATACTCCAGCTCCTCTCCGTCGCTGACAGAAGCTCAGCGGGTAAGGTCAAGACTTTAAAGCAGAAGGCCGTAGCAGACCTGTCCGTCCGTTGAAATGTAGACCATCTAACTTGGCTGACAGTTTAGCTGTTCCACCTTTGACTGCTCAGCGTGGAATAAAGAATACACTGAAATATTCATCATGTGAACCGCAGTTCCATCAGTTATATTTTAACTGAACGAATGGCCTAAATGCAAATGCTTGAAATAACAAAAACATACTTTGTGCTATTGAAGGGGAACCAAGCCTTATGAGTTAAAGGAAGACAGAAATCTGATGAGAAAAAAAATGTAACATTAACATACCATGCAATATAACATGTAGCAGAAATAGAGATATTTTAATCTAAAAATGAACTGTCAACTGAAAGAAGTGCAGTTCAAAACAGCCTTTTCATCCAGAAGAAAATGTTTGAGGAGACTGGGGCATGTAACTCATTTAATCCATAGAGCCATTTAAGTGGTGCAAGCTTCAAAGATCAAGGCTTGACCTACTAACTGACTATCTGTCCAATTTATTATTATGAACTAGTGAACATCATTAATAATAAATGTTTGCCAGTTATTATTTTAAATAGTGAATATCAGGTGATGCTGTGTCCTTCAGGAACTGCATAATGAATCCTGTGTACCTAGGTTAATCAGTTCAATCACATTACTTCTTATACAACGTCCATACACAAGGCTACTGGATATACTGCCAAGAAGGTTTAAAAGCAAGGCAAAGAGATTTTACCAACTATGAGAATGCTTCATTGTTGGTTGGTGGAATTTAAGCATTTAATTTTTTGCAAATGATAATATTGTGATGATCAAATGGGAAAGGTTAAGCAGGGGGGTGACTGTTGTGTCAGAGTGATGGAAGTCCTATCTACTGCAGTTTGAGATAAAAATTAATCCGCAAGACCCGATGTGCACTGAAGCCTTATCGCGGCGGTGGCTAAGCTCTAGCTTCGTCCGCGATGTCAGCGTCGATAAGTAATCACTCGCGCGTAGGCGAGGTGTCCAAGACTGACGGGCAACAAGGTGAACTGAACCGCAACAAGCGGAACATATTCCTCCGAACCCACGTAGAATTCAGGGCAGATTTCTGTGTTACACAAAATCCATACGGTACCTAGCAAAGCACCATCAGGTCAATAATAGCACAGGAGACGCGGTTCTAAGCCCCCGCATTTTAAATGGAAATCCAGACAGCGAGCCGAAATGAATGATTCAGCGCCACGGTCCCATCGACTTTCTGGAACGCGAAGATAAACACTTTCTAATTGGAAAGAATCTGGATATTTTTAGTTTCCTTTTATCTGACCGGCCGCGTCTGTGCTGTTACTCAGCTGAAGCTGGAATTCAACAGAACTGTCTTCCCTGCTATGGCAATGATACATCTCAGAACGTTCGTAGTTTTTTTTATTTAAAAAAAAAAACTGTATTTCAAGGGCACTAATTCTGTGTACAGAATCCTTCTTTTTAATTAAACACAGCCAAACACAACTTGGTCAGTTAATTTTTGTGATTGCTGAATCTTCCAATGGTGGTGGTGAACATCAAGTCAAACTGTTGCTTGAATCCAGGCAAAAGTCTCCTCATAAATAAGATTTTGCCATTTCAGAACTGAAAGAATATTGCTAGTATGGGGAAGCAGGCTATGCAGTAAAGGATAAATCACATACACAGCAGCGAGTAACCAACGCAAGGAAGCAGCCATGTATAGCCCTGTTGATTTCTTTCATAGCTGCAGCCTGCAGATTCTTTCACACACACACGTGTGCACACACACACTCAAACACCTCTCCCACCAGTAGAAGTGGGTTAAAAGCATCCCCGACGATGCATATTCAAAGGTGCCAGCCAGCACGTTTGAAGAGCAATGAAAGCAACTGTTCTGTATGAGGGTCTAATGTACAGCACACCTGTCAAACTGATCAGTGAGAAACAAGCATTTGCCAACCCCCTGACTGCAGAAGACATTATTACCTGCTATATTGTAATAAAGGCTTGCTTGAAATGGAAATAGCTTTCATTTGACACGAATCCTTTTGAACAGCATGTGTGCTACATGTACACACGTGTAGCTGTTGATACACCGGGGGCAGCCGGCTGTATCCCCCCCCCCCACACCCACCGTTCTCGTATACATTCCTTCGCACACTGCAGAAGACTGCAGTGGTCTAGGGTTGCCAGACGTCCAGTGTCCCACCCTCCCGATTGGACCTAGCCCCAGCCACCCCTCCCCTCCCCCCCCCCCCCCCAACCTATTTTGCAGTTACATTTCCATCAGGGCATGTTAGTTAGGATTTAGCACATTCCAAATCTGGCAACCCTAACATCTGCCCCAGCTCTAATGCTGTCACTGTCTGGCAGCAATGCAGAACCCACTGCCTGAGCAGCACTGCACCATGGGAAATGGAGTCCAAGAAACAGACAGCAAACAGACCTGTTATCAAATACCTATTTGTTTTGGATTAAAATCTAAAATAATTCTGTGTTCTTTTAATCATGCCTGGTGCACTTTAGCCGGCCAATAAGATGTAATGGCAGGGTTTGTACTTTTTCTGAGAGTGTTTCATAGGCTCCAATACACCAGACAAGTGCAGAAAAGTATTTGAATCCAAAATAAACAGGTTTGACCCCCGGTCTGTCAGAAACGGGCACAGGCGTGCCACTGCTCGGTCTGTGCTCGGACACGGCCGTCCACACCCCACAAGGAACGATAAAGACTTTCGCTTACCTGGAAACGGAGGGATTTGGGAACACCAACGTCAGCAGCAAAAGGAAAGAAGAGAGACCATTACTGACACGAAAAGGGAAAATCACATTCAGCCTCTCCCCTCTTTCTGTCTGACGGACGACGCGGCCATCGGCTAACATGCTTTCATCTACGCAGTAACAAACAGCGCTGTGAACACACCGTAGCAAACCCGTTTCTGAATAATGCAGAGGCATGCTGTGGTACGGGCCCATTGGAGATTGGCTGCCGTGCTCCAGCACATTGGTGCAGTGACTGATTAAATAAATGGTGCCTGGGGTCACCAATATAAAAAACATTCAACACTTTAACAAGATATGATAGCTTAACATATCTCTCCCGCTTATTGTTGAGAATGAAGCTTGTTTTGGTGTTTGTGGCCGTGATACTCGCAGCACAAACAGTGTCACACAAGATAACAAACTGATAACTGCTTGATGCAACACATCCTGCAGACCCACTGTATCTGCTTATAAACCACAAGGTCCCCACAACTACAGTGTGTATTCCGCAGGCGTATTCAGGCCAATACACAGTGTGGCAGCGGGGCCTGCCTCCGCAGACAACAATCGCCGTATTGCTCCTGACACGGATTCGCCGTGCTGAATAAAAATAAAGAAATCGATAAAGTCTTCCATAGTCGGTGCCGTCTGAGGGCATATTTATAACTGCCTTCCAAATGCTGGGCTGATGCCGGGTTTGCCAATAAAATAAATAAAAAAATAAATAAAAATAAACGCCGTTAAGGCTCCAGTGACTGTGGTTAGAGGAAACGGAATCGCGGAATCGTCCTCCTGCGGTAATTTTGGCATCCCCGCCCGCTATCTGCATATGCCAGCAACCCGAAAACACTATCAATCAAGACAGGATGCACAGGTGCAGAACGAATCTGGCCTCAGGTGATGAGCATTTCAGACTTCTGAAGCGCGGACAGATTGGGGCGGTTATCTCTCTCGGCACAGCTCTCACTGCCGGAAGACAGAAGCCTGAGGCCTTCAGAGGGTGGGCAGGGCCTGTGAGGCCTTCAGAGGGTGGGCGGGGCCTGTGAGGCCTTCAGAGGGTGGGCGGGGCCTGTGAGGCCTTCAGAGGGTGGGCAGGGCCTGTGATGCCTTCAGAGGGTGGGCGGGGCCTGTGATGCCTTCAGAGGGTGGGCAGGGCCAACACGTTTCATTTTACTACTTTTGTGTTACTTTCAGCACATCCTGTGTTGGAGTTACTGGCCAAGGCTTCCTTTCGGGTAAGAAGAGTGTCTACGGCACAGGTGTCTAACTCCAGTCCTGCAGGGCCACAGTGTCCTAATTGTTCCAAAACTGTCATGTGACCTCAAAAATCATAGTAAAAAACTGTCCTCATTGGTCAGCCCAAGATCTTTTCAAACCCTTTCTAGGAGGTTGTATAGATATATAAAGACAAAGATATTCAATATATCAACTAGATAAACCCCCCTCTCACCGTTTATTCTTTTTTTAGATGTTTGTAAAGGTCAATGGTAAAACTATTTGCAACAAAACTGCCATATTTGGATTCAGAGAGAATTTGTTCAAACCTCCTAGAATCGAGTGCTCTTTAGGGTTCACAATCCTCTGTCCTAAAGCCCACACAAAATCCTCCTCATCTGACAGAAACCTAACATGAACCCAGAACAAACTGAATCATTATTAGGCCTTTCAACAAAGAAACCTAACATGAACCCCAGAACAAACTGAATCGTTATTAGGCCTTTCAACAAAGAAAGCAAACTGTGAGAGTTAATAGTTCGCTGGAGAACCAGGGGCAGATCAGGACTGAGCACAGGCTCAGCAGGCACACTGCTGCAACTGAAAAAGGCTGACGCAAAAAAAATAAAAATGATAATCCTGACTAAATGATTACACTGTGTATGATCACAGCAAGACAGCAGAGGTGGCTACAGAGAGATACTTCCTCCTACACCGTGGAAAAGATTTAAAAGGGAAGGATACAGGGAAACACCAAAAAATTGGTTTTTAAAAAATGTATTTATTAAATAGGCCTGCAAAGCAACAATCTGGCGGGTATTTCACAAAACAGGATTGCTGTGTTGGCTGGATATCTGCACCGAATAAAACACGGAACAGCTCTTTTTACTTCAGTCCATGCTCCAGATTCGGGAGGGTTCCAGGTTTTACTCAGTGCAGACATCCAGCTTATCCAGTAATTATACTTCCTGAAACAGGGCCCTGGTTCATTTTATATGACTTTATAGTAATATTTATTTGCAGAATTACTGTAAATTTCACAGCTGTATACTGAAAATAGTTTCTAGATTAAGGGCACAGTGAGAAAGGGAGACCAATGGCCTCCAGGTCACCAGAGAGGGAGATTTATTCACTAGTGAAGGGGAAAACCAACCAGTTCAAAACAATGGGGCAAGTGAACCGGCTGATTGTAAACAGATCCAGTATTCTGAGCTGCTTGAACCATGAGCTCCACATTGGCATCCGCACGTGAAAACAGATTAATTTTTTGTTGGTCTGAATGTGCCGATAATTTCTGGTAGGTTGTGTGAGTCTGCATAACAAACAAGAAAATTATGTATTTTCATCCTGATGCAACGTATTTCAAAAAGGTAATTTCCAAATTATCTATCATCAATAAATCACATGACTGAAACGTCCGCTAACACCTTGCACTGACACATTTTTTAGCATATTTGTATGAGAAATTCATACTTGCATATTTGCTGAAAACATCTTCGCATTTGTTTTCCTTCTGAGAATGTTCCTCTACTGTTAAGCAGTGCACGTACCGTTTTTCCCTTCAATTTTGAAATATGATTTTTTTTTTGCAGCAGCCAAACCACTATTCATGACCTGCTGGAAGGCGCAGTTTCGAGTGTCCTCTCCTTCCTGAATAAAAATGTGAATTTAGTTTTCTGCCGTGCTTTCCTGAGAAAATTGCACTCAGGCACGTTGTGTCTCTGTCATTGTGCCATTCCAAATGCTACCGAGTTGTGGAAATATGATAAAAAGGGCAAATTATGGGTTCAAACTGCCGAAAGCGCTGACACTACATCAGCCGTATTTATTCCACAAAGCAGGCTGTCATTAAATATTTCTGTTTTATGTGTTGTTATTAAAATGATTCATTTCTTCGAGTTTGAGTGTGAACGTGTGTGTGTGTGTGTGTGTGAGAGAGAGCATGTGTGTGTGTGTGTGTGAGAGAGAGAGAGAGAGCGTGTGTGTGAGCATGTGTGTGTGAGAGACAGAGAGAGCGTGTGTGTGTGTGAGAGAGAGAGAGAGCGTGTGTGTGTGTGAGAGAGAGAGCATGTGTGTGTGTGTGAGAGAGAGAGAGAGAGCGTGTGTGAGCATGTGTGTGTGAGAGAGAGAGAGAGAGAACGTGTGTGTGTGAGCATGTGTGTGTGTAAGAGAATGCACATTTTTTCTGAGGACCTCAGCAGGTTCCTCAGCTGTCTTGCTGATCTGTGAATGCAGCCTTCCGTGCCTCAGCAGAGCCACCAGCTGTTTTACCCACAGCCCCAGACCGGGGGGTGTTTGATGAAGGGGGCCACCTATGAGCTAGGTACGAGCTAGCTGCCAGATATGAGCCAGCTACCTTTTTTTGTCAAATATATATTTAGAAAGATAACTTTGTGGCTTCGGGTCGATCAGATTTATCCTAATTAAAACCATTTCTAAGAGAATTACCCGGTGAGCACGCCTCCTGAGAATAGGCGAGTTTAAATAGCTCACTCCATTGTGTTAGCGGACTAGTTTACAGACTTCAGCCCAAGTGCTGTGTCTATGACACCAACCACAGTCAACGTTCTCCAATTAAAGTGTGTGTGCATTTGGTAGGCTGTGCATGCATGTTTTGACACTTTTGAATTTTCTCCTGTGTACAAACACTCCTATACCCTGGGCGATTCATAGTTTTGACATGATATCACTAACTCTGAGGACTGACTGCGGTGTATAATTTTGACACCTTCACAAGCTGAGGCAAAGATCGCATCACTTTGAACCTTGCCTTAGGAACACCTTCTTCGCTATCCTTCCAACTTCTATCCTTTTTTACCTTTGCTTTCGTCTCAGCCCCCCTCTTCCCCCTCTCCTCCACCCACTCCTGCTGTCACTGTACACCGCAGACTGCAGAACTTTAAAGTCACAGCGAAATGGAAGTCAGAGCAGCTCCAGCTCTTGCGATATGACGTAAACGAGAGTGAAAGAAATCTTTCAGGAGGAATTTTTGAAGGGCAAGGACAGACTGTCCTCCTTGCAGTCAGTGAGGAGCTCCCCTCCACAAAGGTGGATTCTCACCACTCCTAAATCACATGGGGTGGAGGTTCAGGGGAGTTTTAAAATCCCTTAACTTTTTCAGCAGGTGTCCCCCAGGGTTCAGTCCTTAGTCCCCTCTTCTTCTGCCACTGCACTAAGTCTCTTGGTCCGGTTATGACCTCTGAGGGCCTGATACTCCAGCTCTGAGGCACAGGTGTCAGCAGGCACCTCTGCTTGCCTGAGAGACACTGTGCAAGAACCGTCGCCTAATGCCCGGAGTACACTGCAGGAACTTCAGCCAAAATTTTTCAGTTTTCGAGATCTTAAGAAAAACCAAAGAAAATCCCCAGTCTGCGGTGGAGGCAGACGCGCCTCCTACGGTCGGTTAATGCGAGTCAGGCAGAGACTCAGTCGCAGCTCTCCCGATCCAGTCTTCAGCTAGCCTGCGACTCTTGCGAGAATATCAAACGGATTTGATTTTATCACAGGTCTTCAGGCACGGCTCGCGTAGCGCGTGACCCCCTAGCGACCACAGCCTGTGACTACGCGTGCTTTGTGAGCGTTTTATAGGATGGAAATACCAGCGATTTTTATAAGACGGTCGTTAAATGTAAACTGTAAGGATTTGGTCGGGATTTTGAAGGTTGTGTAGCGACAACAAGGCTTAAAGCTCAACTAGGCCGAAACTGAGACGCTGTACTTCCCAAACATCTCCTCACCCCTGCCTGACCTCTCCCTGTCTTTGGGTGGCACTAAAATGTCACTTTCTATCTGAGAGGTACTGGACAACAAACTGTCCCTCGAGAACAAAACTGCAGTATTTCTGGCTTGCAGGTTTGTCCTGCAGAAAATCTGGAGAATCCACCCCTTCCTAACCACCTGCACAACCCAGCTCTTTCTGAAGTGTTTCACTCTTCTACCAGAAGTGGATGCAAATAAATAGATAAAAATTGTAATTTCAGTGCAGGAAACCAAGAGAGAAATCCCTACTTTGGTGCAGCAAATATATATTTTCCCATCTG